>JAMYIC010000831.1:0-50382 GCA_024112705.1 Microcera coccophila
CCCCCCACTGACACCAAGTGGGATCTCGGAATGGCGTCCTCGTCCGCCCTCTCACATCTCACACTGGCGTTGCATCCAAGAAAAGAAAAGGCGCAAGCCTGCCACGAGCCTCTGCAACCCAATATGGATTGCAGGGTTGCACCAAAACCCCAACCGACGGGGGTCCCCTCCAAGGACCGTTCCGTTTACGAGCTAGATCAACGTCGGAAAACCCAACGGTCTCTCGTCTCACTGGCGCTGAAAGCTGGGAGGCGCAAAGGAGGGGGGAGGGAATTGTCCTGTGATAGGTTTACCGGCAAACTGAGTCGAGGCTAGAGCCAAGTCTCCGCCGGACATCAACTTCGAGAAGCTGGTCTGTGCAAGTCGTGTCTTCCGACTAGGTGGATTGCGAGGCTTCCAAGCGATGTTACGCTGGGACCTGAGTCGATTGGCAGTACGCAACTGACTTGGGGCTCGGTTCAGCTGGTGCTCCCTGCTTTCCCTTTCCCCCACGCGCAGAAACGGTCCATGTTTCGGTAGTTCTGCTGAACCAGACGGCTCCTACAATGACACGGTGACATGCCTGTTTGCTGGATTGTTTCATACTATCGCCGGACGTTACGGTTCAAAGGGCTGTGTTTGCCACATGGCCCTTCATCGTGGCCGGCAGACCTTCGTCTAAATACGATCCTTGCAGCGGATGAAGGAAAGGCCGGGGACTTTTGGGGATCCCTACGATATGAGCTTCTGGAACGCCCATGCTGAGCGGACTTCCTCCGAGAACGATAGTATTGGCTCTCCCCTCTGGTGGCTCTGGTGGCTCTCTTTTGTCCGAGACAGCACCACTTGGCCGGAGCTATTCCTGGAACTCAGGGCCTTGCTCGGTTTCCCGCATACGGCCTATGTCATGTAAGTCATGCCTGGGCCACCGTGCCTTGCCTGGCCTGGCCTGGCTATAGAGACCGTTTCTATCGACCCCGGAACGAATGGCCGAGTCGTGTCCGCTGATCTTTCGGGCGATGTCATGGTGTTGCCAGTACGTGCTCATCCTCGATTTACGTACAGCATTGGTTATCGCCATGATCGGCGGATAGAGGACATGCCGGTAAGTGTACTATTTTGTAACGGCCATGGAGACCTTGCAATTTCACAAGAGCCAAGCCGTTTATGCCGTGCGATCTCCACATGATGAGGATAATGTTCAGGGGTAAGCCCGTCGAGTCCTGTCCATTAGCTCGTGTTGAGTCTTCTTAACTGAGCTGTCACTCGTGGAATATCCCGGACGAACATGCAACGGTTCCGCCAGGGCTATTCTCTAATCCACAGTTTGGACTTGGCCCAGGGCCGGGGGTTACGCGATAGCTGATGAGATGTGATATCTCGACGACCCGACAAATTTCTCCTGGTAGTACCGTAGTAATGCTCCAGCATCCCGAACTCACGGTTAGGGAGAGACATAACCCACCCTCTGCAGGATTCCTATCCCAAGACCATCGCCACGCGGCAGAGATCCTCCCCTGGTCAGAGTCAATCTACGGGCCAAGCCTTTCTAGAACGGGTGTCTTTAACATCAGTTCCTGGGCTAAATCGTGGCAGATCCTACTTGTATGCCAAGGTGTGCTGGCTACCTTGTGGACTTCCCGGTTACTGCTGCTCCGTCCATATCTCAGGGCTCGTCCCCCCGTCTTGGACTGTGCTGGTTTCCTCGGATTGACATTTCACTTCGTTTAATCTTGTAGTGTTGCTGGCCGCAGTTGAACATCATGAGCTTGAACGATTTCACAACCGAGGCCTTCTCCCTCCTGGGCGTTGGTCTCGGCGTCATTGCCCTGCGAACATATGCTCGAGTATCGGCTGTGGGGTTTAGGAGATTGGAGGCGGACGACTACCTCATGGTCGTTGCAGCGGTAGGGACCAGCACGTTCCTAAGAGTTTGGTTCTGATATCTGACATGTATAGATCACCTACTCGATTGAGACTGCACTCGCCTACTCAGTCGGAGCCTACTGGCACGGCTTAGCCAACAGTGGCATGACGGATGAGCAACGGAAAGCACTGGACCCAGCAAGCGAGGAGTATCGACTGCGTGTCAATGGGTCCAAGACACAAGTTGCAGGGTGGTCGACCTACACGTTTCTCCTCTGGGTGCTCAAGGCGGCTATGTGTGCCTTCTATCTACGGCTGACTGAAGGGTTGGACAACTACCGGCCTCGAATCTTTATCGGCTTTGGGTTCATCGTCGCGACCTGGCTTGCGGTGTTGTTTTCGATTTTGTTTGGATGTAGTTCTTTTGAGAAGAACTGGCAGATTTATCCTGATCCTGGGAGTATGTCGACCCTGTCACTGGCCTGTCTGCTTGGATGTCGTTGACTAACTCGTGTTCAGACTACTGCCAGCCTGCGATTTCCAAGATCGACATCTTTGTTACCGTTGTGCTCAACGCAGCTACCGATATTTACCTATTGTCTATCCCACTGCCGATGCTCTGGTCAGCTCGGCTTGCTCTTCCGAAGAAGATTGGGTTGATTACGCTCTTCTCTGGCGGAATCTTCGTTACAATGGCTGGCATCCTGCGATGTGTGCTTATCCTTACGGTATGTCTATCTATCTATCTATCCATATCAAACCCGACTTGCCTCTGACCTCGTCTACTAGAACCCCCTTACTGGCGCCCAACAAGCTGGATATTGGGCATGTCGAGAAACCTTTGTCGCCGTCGTCACAACCAACCTCCCCATGATCTTCCCGTTCATCCGTCGAACCTTCTCACCCTGGCTCGGCACCATCACCTCCCAATTCTCCAAAGGCTGGTCCGCTCGATACGGCTCCTCGAAACGCTCCACCAACCCGCAACCCGGCTCGGTTCGTCTCGACGACATGAGCAGCAACAGTCGAGGCGGCCGGTTCCGCAAGAAGGGCGCGCCGTTCTCTCAGTATCCGATTACGGACCTCACCGTTCACGGTAGCGAGGAGTACCTCGGCGAGGGTATCCGGAAGAACATGGAAGTGCGAGTAGAGGAGGAGAGCCGAGCGGCCCGGGCAGAAGGAGAGATGATGGACAAGAGGGCGAGCCAGAACTTGGCGAGGGCGCTGTATGGACAGCCTGGGGTAACGAAGACGGATGTCGAGCATGGGAACAGGAACGTAAACGTAAACAGAGTGAGTGTTCTGAACGGGAGGAAAGAGTCTTTCGGGGACGACAATGTTTAACGGGTAGGGGAAAAGCCTATACGGCAAGTTTTGCTTCTTTGTATAGTATTATGATGGATATACCAACACTGAAAGGGTAGCGATTGTCATTTACATTGGGGTAACTTCGTGTATATTTATTTGATCAAGACACCGTACTTGTGGTCATTCTTTGCTCTCTCTCGAACTTGCATCCACCGTTACACTCTGACTATAGTTCAACATAAATTGTGACTGGATTTTAAGGGTGCAAATACTGTAGGACTTTGCCTCATGAACTGTGAAGTCCTCTGGGATGTCCAATTTTCACGACACTGGGAACCGGATGCCTGGATTGCCCTGAGCCACACGCACAGGATTAGGGCCCCCCGATAATGCCATGGCGAGCTGCATTGCATCCTTAAGATCCCATTTCCCCTCCTTTTCTTTACTAGACTTGTGTGACTGCATAGGGATTGCGTCTTGTGACACGCCTCTTTGGACTTTACATGTCTCATTGGTGGAACCCCACGACTCTTTGCGCAGGGAAGGATTGGGGCCATATTGACAAGGAAGAGGGATCGAATCCATGGAACGGCATGGCGTGACCGCATAGCACTTTGTAGCCCGTCCTTCGTCTCATCGAAGATCTGCGCCACTTAGAAGGATCACGGACTTCCGGTAGGAATAGAATACAAAGGGATTTGTTCGATGATCTTCTAGTTGGTCAGCTGACTTTTAAGGCTCGATACCATGCTTGAATCTAGAATCATCCCAACTAAGCCCTATCCAGACCCCGCCGACACCATTTGCACAATTGTCCAGGTTCGAGCCAACCTCCGAGTGGCCATCACAGGCACATGAAACGAGAGGAGTCAACAAAGTTTCCGTAGCACCAAAAACGCAAAATGAAGCTTGTCGACCGATCTTCCGGGGACCTGCGCATGTGGCGGCGCCACCAAGCAAGGCATCTTGGTTTGATCTTGATCTGGGTTTGTCCCATCCCTGGAGCCCACGAGCCTCTGACGCGTCTGTGACAGGGCAGTTTTCTTTTTGGGCAGGTTTTGAGATGAAGGATTCGGGTCTGGGGTGACACGAGTCCCCGAGCATCGAGCAGCGGTAGGAGGGAGGGCTGGAAGGATCGCAGCGCGCAGGATGACGGCTGAAAGAGGCCCGGCCCTATGGGGAGAGGAGAGGGCGCTTGATCCCCCCCAACCACCAAATCCGGTTGAATTGCCCATCGTACTGTACCTATGGAAGCCACTGAACTCCCCCTTCCGTCCCTCCCCCGGGGCATCCCGCACTTCGGGGAGCTTCTGGGGGCCTTCTGGGGCACTTTTGGGGATGAGACGTCCCATCACCCATGAATCCGTGGGGTTGGTGGGTGGATCCTACCGCTGACTTCCTAATGAGGACCTTTGTCTCTCTTTGTGTGACTCCATAGCTCCGTCACGTAGTTTCTGTCGCGCGGCAACTTGCTTGTTTTTCCTTTCATCTCCTTTTCTGTCTTTCAGTCACGCATTGACATCTTCTCTCGCTCTGTCCGGTCCCGTGAGATGAGTCCGTGACGCAGAGCACTTCTCTGGTGCCGCCGTCGTCGTCGTCGTTGTCGGTGTTGTTGCTGCTACTAGCTCGTGTTGATGTGTTGGCAATCGCATGAGCTCAGGCCGATACCGAGCTTTTGGCTGTGCGCAAACTTTCGGGCGATTTCGAATGGTCCAATCTCCTCTTGAACTTGGGCTGTTTCCTTCCATCATCTTTCCGACCCTAGACCATCGTCCCTCCGTGGCATCTCACTCACCGCTAACGCCATGGCTGATGGCGGTTCGGTCTTCGTTGACCGCGACCAGACCACCACCGCGTCCGCCTCTCCGACGGCAGCCTCGATCGTCTACCCCAACGGCGAAAGCGGAACCACATCCCACAACATAGGCCAGGACGTCTTTTCCGACAAATTCATGAGCATTGCGACGAGTGGCTCTACTGGAGAGAAGATCATCCGAGGGTTCCTGATTGGTGTTGCCATAGGGTTGCTTGTTGCGTGCTTCGTTTGTTGTTGGTATCCTTGCTGTGGGAGAATGAACAGGTCGAGACGAAGCGCCGAGAGGAGAAGGAGGAGGCGGCGAGCGAGACGAGGGCCGGTTGAAGGCGTCCAGGGGATAAGTGGTGGAGAAGAGAATTTACGCACGCGAGGAACTCAAACAATCGAAACGGAAGTGCAGCCATCGATGCCGACACAAGAACCAGTGCAGGACGCACAAGGGCGGAGACCGGCGACGATACTGTGACCCTCTGACGATGGTAGTACGTTGACGATGAGATGGAAGCCGGCTAGGCTTGTGATGGCGTATAGCGGAGCGCACAAAGGCTCAGGTCCTAGGGAAATGAGGTCGAATCATGGGATCGCCAGCACCTAGTCGTTGCTCTCACAATCAGAGCATCGCCCGGATAGAACAGCCACCTGGTAGAGGAAGCATCTTCCCCTGTTCGCCTCATGGCTCAGTTGCTATGAGACCAACTTACGGTCGCGAACATTGGAAGTCTCAAATAGGTCTCCGTCCCGACTACGTAACCAACGAGCTTGCAGGACGAATTTTCCGCTGGATGAATGGAGGAAGTTTGGACTTGACGGTAAAATGCGACATTTGAATGATTCGCGGGGAGGCGTACTACTTTTATGAGAGCTATGTAGCATATCGGCTTGCATTATCAAGGCGTTGGATCAAGGTGGAACCTTTTAATCTGGGAAGGCTAAAAGTTTGGATTTGGACTTGTCTGGGACTTCTTCCAAGGGCAGAAGATGTCCTGGGCCTCTCTCATAAAGCTTAGTCGGGAGTCTGACCGAGGAGCTCTCTGAGATAGCGGATCCACTCGCATGTCGTGCTTCTATCTTTGGAAGCATCCAAGGGTATTGTATCACTCTCGCTGGCCTTTTAAGTAAATCCCTGATCTCCGACCCAGAATACCACGTAAAGTGTCTTGGCTGCGGGACGTTGAATCCCGACCTCACGCTGGTCGAATTCATCAAACCGTGTCAATTGCCTAAAAACCTTGTGAGCCCCCCGACTCGGTCCCACATCCCATGTCCGAGAGCCCCCATTACCCGCGTAGGTAGTTCTCTTGAGCTCCTGGCGACGTATCATGTGTCTTCGAGGGTGAGCTTCGAGGAGATGACGGAAAGGTGCTCGATGATGCGATTTGCTGAAATGTATGCCGAGGCTGCTCCAGGCCAATTCCTAGGTCAAATTGTTGACGTGAGAATGGGCTAAGACCACATTAGGAAGCCAAACTCGTTCAACGTCCCCTTTCAATGTCGTTAGATCAAGGGGTAAGGGCAGAGATCTATTCGTGGCTGTAGGGTTGCTGACCGCGTTTTATTTTCGTGGCCGAGAAATTACTTCCCTGTAGCGTTATATTTATTAGTAGTAAATTCATCTCAAGGACAAGAAAACTTGCACAGTAGGGAGTAAGACCCGACCCTGGTTTTTGGCTGCCTCAGAATGGCCATTAATCTCATGACGTAAGATGACGAATTCTTTGGCGGTTTCTTCTGATGAAGACGAAACCCTATGGCGTAGAGCGACAGGTTCTTTGGCGTTGTCTTCTCGCAAAGACGAAATATCATGTCGCAAAGACGAAATATCATATCACAAAGACGAGATATCATATCGTAAAGACGAAATATCATGGTGTAAAGCAGTAAATCTTTTGGGGTTGTCTTCTCGCAAAGTGGCAACTTCTCTGGAGATATTCCCAAAGCCGGCATTGATTACCTCTTCCAGCGACTTGAGAGCATCTAGCATCTCATTAGAGGGACTAGAATTCCGAACGGCTGTCATGATGTCGTGATGGAGGATGTTATTGATGGTGTCAAAGAGTGAATTGTGTCTCAAGTGCGGATGGGCAGAGAGATGTGAAGAAGAAGATGAATAGAAGAGCAGTGAAGTGAATGAAGCAGGGGATTTGGGAGTTTTATACCACAGAAGGATGACTCGTTGAGGAATAAGATTAGAAGCTTCCTGGTGAAGCTTCCTGGTGAAGCTTTGAGTGAGGCTACCCACTCGCTTCCACCCTCGCCTGGTAACACATGGAGACTTTAAGTAAGAGTGTGGGCTTGACTCATCAAGGTGCAAGTGAACGTAGCCAAAGAGGCAGCCAAAGACTTCCCAGGTGCCTTACCGCCAGCCAGGTAGCTTGGAAGGGAATGGATCGAAGGGGTTGAATGGTAGGGTATGCATCTACTGTTAATCGACTTACGAGATATTGCTAAAGAGTGTGCAGTGTTTCTTATCGTACATGGCCACAACCTCGATACCTGACCTAAAAGCGAGTCGTGGCTGAAACTAGGTTGGCAGGCAGATGGGAGAAAGAAAACGCCGGATCATCGTCACCACAAAACGATCAAATATGGTGTAAGCTGATCCGGTGTTTTCTTTCCTTGAGGTACCCTGCCGCCAACTCAGGTACGCATGGATATATCCCCATCAGCCAGCTGTCAGATCAGTCAGCGGAGGAAGCGGCAACAAGCCGCAGAAAGGAAAACTTGAGGTAAATCAGAGTTACCTAGATACAGATAAGTTGTTGAGCAACCAGGTGCTTGGCTAATATTATCCCAGGTAGTCCATGATGATGCGTGACAGCATCAGTTTGGATTGTGAAAGTCTTATTTGCCTAGGACTCCGAGAGTATCTTGTCTCTGTCGCCACGATCAAGCAGGTCTCAAAGAGTTTGTAGAAGTAAGATTGAATTTCTCTTCCAGGATCATTGCGGAAGTTCCTTTTCTAGCCAGCTATGTGCATCCTCACCTCTCTACAAAGAACAAATAACAAAGGCTACGGTTATATAGCAAATGTCTGCGTTCATTATTTTATAATAACCTTCTACGTAATTTTTAGTAGTAAGTTTACTTATGAACTAGCCCACAGATTAGCTATTATCTTATTTGCTCAACTATTTATTAGCTGAGATCTCAAGTAAAATGTGCAGGAGTATTGGTGACGGTATCGTCGGCCGATCTGAGCAACACAATGGCGACACCACCAAAGACCTATCGGCATTACCTCCCGACACAGCTCACAACGCCTCTCTTCTACAGTGCCGTGACGTCTCTCGTTCCAGTAGTGGTTGCAACCAAAGGTCTCTCTTCTTCGCTCCGCATCATGATCCACAACAGGCGCGGGATCGGGTGGAGCCTGAGGATCAGCTTGATGTTGTGACATAGGCGCAACGATAGTGTTATCGTGACCCAAAGGATTTGGCTGGTTGATCCTAAACCCGCCGTCGTTCGGTGGATGCCTATAGTATATTATCGATCGGTGAAGTGCGAGGCATCCCGTACTTGCGCTCTAAATCCACAATAGGCGCGGTGTCGGGTGGAGCCTAGAGATCAGCGTGAAGTGGTGGCATGGGCGCAAAGACAGTGTTTTCGTGTTCCAATGGATTCGGCTGGTTGACCCCAAACCCACCATCGTGCCGAGCGACACCCACAGTACATCGTCCGTTCCTGAAGTGCGAGACATCCTACCGGTATACTTGCGCTCCAACCCCACAAAGACGACACTAGTTAAACCCACATACTGGCATATTGTAACTCGTGCAGGAGTTAGCAAGTATAGATCAACGTGGGTAGATAGCATACTTACGTGAGATGCTTGCATCCACCCTCAAAAGCCTGAATGGTGCCGCAAGAGGGACCTCAAGATCGTGAAGGCATTGAACAATGTCAATGTCGTCTTCGGGGTTTGTTTTCTTGTTTGACTCTGAATCAACTCATGATCCATCTTCCATAGAGAATAAGGCGCATTCGGCCTCGCCTTGGCATGGATTGCGAGATCTCTAGTCCTTCAAATAGCCACCTGGCCTGTCGGCAACCAAAGAAATAGGCGGAGGCAGGGAGGAGCACGAAAACAAAGTTGTCGTCGCAGCTGCCATGGAAATTGCTCCATGGCTGAACTTTGAACATTCGATTGCAGCACCTCACGATACCTGGACTGGATCTGAACTGATGCGTGCGTATTGGAAGGCTTTCGCACAGAAGCTGGGTCTGTGAGATGAAGTTGTGAAAAGGATGAGTCTTCCTATTTGCCTGATTCTACAGAGGGCCTTATCTGCCCTTCGGGGCATACGTCACCTGACCCATGCCTGTCGTCCTCCTCTGGCTACATCAGAACCCCATCTGTATGGCAGCTGTTGATAGCCTCTGCCAACCTTCACTCATCTCTTCGCATTATGAATGCTCAATCTATCTCCGTATCTCAGCTCGCTCTCAGCTCGCTGCGCATTCCAACTCGTCGTATTTTCAGGGCTGCTGCATGCCCAGCCTTACGAACCGCCCACAAAAATGCCCCACGCCAGCCACAGGGCGATTAATCAACCCCCCTCTCAGTGACGCGGTCTGTGAGGCTCAAAAGCTTCGGAGTTATTGAATATTTGCCCGTCGCCATTGGACGCGCGTTGCAAAGACGTTTCGTCTTATTTGCCAAGCCGGCGGAATCGCTGGCACAGCCTCTTTCTCGGAACTGGCGTGGTGGCGCAGCGTTATGGCGTCGGCCTGTTTAGGACTCTCTGTAAGGGGGGAAAGCTTCAAGATGCGGTGCCTGCTTCGACATGCTATTCTTGGGGGGCCGATCTCCCGACGACTTATTTGACATGACGTCTCCCTCCTCCTCGAATCACCTCGGTGTCCTGCTCCATTTGAGGTTACGTGATGCTCCCGTAGTATCTGCTTGTCGCTTCCGTTGACCATTTCGACTCCCCCGTCTTGTGACCCAGCCTGCTTGGGTGGTGGATGCGCTCAGCCTGCCGCCCTGTCTTGGCCTGTCCAGCAGACCCCCACCACAAGAGTTGAATAACATCTCGCATCTCCTCTCTCCTTCATTCGCTTCTTCTCCAAACTCGATCAAACGACGTGGATCAAAGAACGGGAGCGCCGCCAAAATGCTCGACGAAAACCTCCCCACGTACCGCTTCAAACCCTCCTCGGACAACCCGTTCCACACCCTCCTCTTCTTCACCCACCACGGCTCTGACCTCTCGGCCGAGTACCTTATCAAACGCCCAAAGCCCTCCACCTCGAGAGACCAGTATGCGGTTGGCCTGCTGGACGCGCAGAACTTGGGCGTCATCTACGCAGAAGTCCTGCTGAAGCCCGAATGGTCGCAGCCGACGCTCTCGGCCGCTGAAATCCGCGCGGGCAACGGCAATGCGCCCCAAATCCCCAACATCCCCGACACCTTTGCCATCTCGCTGTATAACCCGGACCAGAGCATATCGGTGAAGCAGATTCCGGGCAGCTGGGGCAAGTTGGACACCTGGGAGTTTGAGATGCCAGAGCGCACATTCAAGCTCCCGAGCGCAAGCCAGATTGACCAGGCGTCGGCTGGAGAGACCGTTTCCGAGCTGGTTCCCAAAGTCGTTCTGCGGTGGAAGCGCGATGGGCGGCTGAGCCGCGACATGACGTGTTACATGTGCGGGAGAAGCGTCGGTGGGAAGAAGAGCAAGGAGCCGGACATCACCGTTGCCTTGTTTCGAGGGAAGGCTGATTCTACCATGACTATCTACGAGCCGAATATGGCGAGGGTTGAGGTTGAAGATCGGAAGGGGTTGGAGATGGCGCTGTTGATGAGCGCGGAAGTGATTCGTGATCTCTACCTCAGCCCGAGAAGTGATCCGTTCAACGCTGCCGGCGCTGGAGGCCCCGCGGCTTCGAACCGCCGAAGAACAAATTCTCCACCGGTAGCAGTAATGTCCGGCGGCCTGGGAGTTACCAATTCAACATCACCGATCCGAAGAACGGACTCACCTAAACAAGCCCCAGACCCGCGCCTGCAAATAGAGATTGATGCTGAGACGCAGAGACTCAAAGCCATGGTCGCAGAAGAGGAGCGTCAATCCCGAGATCGCAATAGAAAAGCCCAGGAGGCAGCTCGAGAACGTGAAAAGCGAGACCAAGAAGAGGCAAAGCGTATTCAGAAGATGCTCGAGAAGGAAGAGAAGGAGCGTCGAAGGCGGGAGTCTGAGATAGACAAGGAAACAGAGCGTCTGCGAAAGGAATATGGCGTTCAGGGACAAAACTTCTCCGTTCCAACCGCCGCCTCGCCCCAACTCCCTCCACGTCCAACCCTGGTCATGCCGGGAGGATGGCCGAACACCAACGGACACCCCAACCTGCCGCCGCGGCCCTTGAGCGCAGGACCGCCGTCGATGAGTCCGCCACACCAGCAAATCCCACAGTTTGCGCCCCCGCCGGTGCAGGCGCAGAACGGGGGGAAGAAGAAGCACGGATTTGGGAACTTCTTGTCCAGTGGACCTTATGGAGGGCCTGCGACGGCGAGCGTGAGCGGGTTCTTTGGGAGGGACGATGGGAGGAAGAAGGTGGAAAAGAAGAAGAGTGTTCATTTCTGAGCTTGAGGGATTGGGATCATTTGGCGTTGGAGGGGGATATACCAGCTTGGTTCCAGGCATATATAGACTATATCATGGCACGACATTACGACACTGTTATAAAGACTGTTACTTGCTCTCATTTGGGCATCATGTATAGTGTATTTGCTATCGCTACTCTCTCAAATTCGCCATTCGACTCGGGGCCTCCTGGTATATCTGAGAACTACACACCCCAAGTTCAAACTCCACGATAACCTACCGACAGAACTTTTGACAATACCCGCACAACTTCATGCAGCATACGAAGCAGTCACACCCACACGGGCATTTGCAGGTGGAGCAACGGCAATCATCCGTGGCCGCATTATGATCAGAATGTTCGGAGGCCGTGGCGAGGGTGGAAGAGACATTGGAGTCCGGCTCCAAGGATGACTCATCGACAACGAGAAACATGGGTGCGGCCGGGCTCTCTGAGACGCCGTTGACTCGTTCGTTTTGAGCGGTCTCGCTGGATGCAATAGGTTGGTGAGACATTGCTGGTGTTGTGGTCTTGGGTCGTTTGTAGTATGAAGTAGTTTTATGTTTTTTAAGCCTTGTGAAGCCTTGTGAAGTTTGATGAGCTATTCGTCTGTAACTCCTTGGGTTTATATAAGTTCGGATGCGCTTTGTGTTATTAGAATATGGTGAGGGATATGTGCTGAACATTAGTTGTAGATGGGGGTTGTTCGCAGGGCGATGGCAGTCTGGTGCTCATCACAAGTCCACGCTTTGTGAACAAGCCATATTGCCTGAAGATGCTGGGAAGGTGCGAACAAATCCATTGAACAATCGTCAGGAGCAGACTCATCCGCGACGATGGTGATGCCACATCTCTCCTCGTTGCCCAGCAACATCACATCACGGACTCGACTCTTTCAACACTCCAGGAGCCACACCCTTCGCTCTCATACTCTTGATGGTCGAACTTCCTATACTCCGCGTCGGACTTGAAAGATCGTTCCAGTTCTGCATTTCGACGACGACACTGCTCTTTCGTCGTGGGCGCTTGGCAACGTCAAGGGGACGGATGTAGAAGAGGTCAGCGGAGAACATGGCGACACTCTAGTAAGGGTTGCAATGAGAGCGAGGCTTTCCTGTAGAATTTTAAGAAGAGCGACATCGAATCCAGGGTATATGGCTTTGTTATGAGTCTGGAGAACCGCACGCTATGACCTTGGCTGTGTCTATTGTGAGCCGTTTTGGGATGTGAATGATGGGCGACAATAATGCAGGGCGCCTCTGCTGGGGTGCTTTGATACCCCGATCGTGACTGGAAAAGGCCTAGACGCATCGGCGTATAGATTCAATGAGGTTGGAATATGTTTTGAGACCAGTTGGTTGCGATGTGGCTTGCCATTGTATTATCGCCGGTAATTCTCAATTCGCTCAACTTCATCTGGGCAATAGGTCACTTCTTGGAATGCTTTCTTCCTTGGAGACTTTATTGGAGGCGCTATGATAGCCGTGGACATTCTCACTCTGTATCAATTCTTACCTTGGAACGCTCATAGAAGGACCGGCTCCAGACTGGTGAGCGTTACATTTTCTAGCTCTCTTTTTGTAGGAGAGTTCCATCGAGAAGTAACGTGATATCCTTCGACAGATAGTCTTCTTAGTGATGGGGTTGATGCCTGGGGAGACTAGTATTAAACCTCAGGCACCAAAACGTGAAGGAATATGAAGGACCAGCTCCTCACAATTCAGATAGATTAAAACCTGACATATCTCCAATTGAGTTGGGCCTTGTGGGTACCGCCAGTGCCCGTTGTCGAGTTAGTGCTACCTTAAGTTGCACAACATGTCGCGTGGGAGGCTCTGGCGTCCTACTGCAGTTTATTTCATCTTATGCGTTGGCCCTCTTGCAGTTAGCCACCAACTGCCGGCGTAACCTATACGTGACAGCGGATAGGGCTCGTATGGGTGTTGCGCTAAAACAAGAAACAAGCCAGTTACTAGGCTCGAGGGCCATGTTTGCCTAGGACCTTTTGATTGCGTCCACATCTGGATATTTCCAGCGGTCCTTTTGTCCGCTCTAAGCCTCCGTGATAATGATGGGGTTTACACCTCAGCGGCCATGCATGAGACTTTCCGACGTCACTGGACTTTTGTAGACGAACTCAAAGAGGTAGGTAAGCCCGTATCGAACGTGGAGATGATCGATAACCGAGGCTTAGATAAGACGAGTTATCCGATTACGTGACTCCGGGGCAACTCTACTATCTATCTCGCCATCGACCATCTGCCGAAGTCGTCCGTTTACAAGGCTAAGCCCTGCCGATCTTCTAACCCCGTCAACTCCCGCAACCCAGTTTCCCACCGCGTATCGAAGTCAGCTACTCCGCGCCTACGACTCAGGGCGGGCGAGATAACTGACAAAAGTTCTACCTTCCCCGACCATCCCTCCCAGCATGAATGTGCGCCACCTAGCCGCGTTAACCCACGAGCTGCCATTTGTGGCAGAGCCGAAACCAACACGTATGAGGATTGGCGGCCTGTAGATCAGTCATCTCGAGGAGCGATGTTGCCGGCGACTAATATGGTATCCCGCTCGACCTTGCCGTCTATCCGTCGTTGCACATGGCGGTGGAGTTCCTCTGCAGAGCTACAATGGCTGCGACAAGATGGATACTGAAGACGACAAAGGTACCCGAGCGGTGCCGCTAGCCGCTGCTGCAAGACAGGTCGATCAATATATAAAGCCGTGATCGCGCAGTTGAGAGTGCCGGTAGTAGGCTGGTTAGGGAACGACTCCTCCTTCTTTACTAGTGCTTCGATATGCGGTTTCCTTCAGTGATAGTTGCAACACTCGGCCTGGCGGGCATCGCCATTGCTAGACCTGGAGCCTCCAGTGGTGGATCGGACAAGAGGTTCACAAAGAGGACTCCTGAAGGCGTCGACGTTGATGTCTTTGAGCATGCTGCCACGGGCAGCTCCCTCGAGTATGTCACCAACTCGGGCGTCTGTGAAACGACGCCGGGGGTGAATCAATATTCGGGATATCTCAACGTTGGTAAGACTTCGCCAGATCCAAGATTCAGCAGCTTTCCAGAAGCTAATAGAACCTAGGAAAAAACATGAGTATGTGGTTTTGGTTCTTCGAAGCCAGACATAGTCCTAAGACCGCTCCCGTGAGCATCTGGCTCAATGGCGGTCCCGGCTGTTCCTCCATGATCGGTCTTTTCCAGGAAAACGGCCCCTGTCACTTTGTCAACAACGAAGCGGAACCTTCGCTCAACCCTTACTCTTGGAATGAATACGCCAACATGTTGTACATTGACCAGCCCATCGGGACAGGCTTCAGTGTCGGCAGCATGGACGTCAACTCTACGGTCGAGGCAGCGCCTTATGTGTGGAAGTTTATGCAGGCCTTCTTCGCAAACTTCCCCCAGTACGAAACACGAGAGTTTGGGCTCTTCACGGAGTCGTACGGCGGCCATTACGGACCAGAGTTCTCGCGATATTTCCTCGAACAGAACGACGCGATCGACCAAGGTTCCGTCAAGGGCGAGAAGATTGACATGATCGCCCTCGGGATCAACAACGGCTGGATCGACCCCAAACCGCAATTCAGAGCCTACGTGACATACTCCTACGACAACCCCTACAAGAAGATCCTCGACGATAGCAACTACCAGCAATTCATGGACGCGTGGCAGAACAACTGCGTCCCCGCCATTGACCAATGCACATCATTAGTCGGTGATGATGACGCATGCCGGAACGCAGATGATATCTGCAACAAACAGTTGTCCGACGATCTGAGTGCTGCAGCGTTAAACGACTTCAATGTGTATGATGTGCGGATCGGAAGCCGGGATGCTGGTCCGCCGAGCAACTATGCCAAATACATCACGAGAGCAGACATCGCGAAGAAAATCGGGGCAACGTCGAGATTCCATGAATGTGACAGCACAGTCAATAGCATGATGAGTAGAACGGGAGACGGTGAGTCGACAAGGGTACCGAGGGAAAGAATGGTAGACTAACGACCCCATAGACGTAAGAAGCCTGGCCGGCCATCTCGCCGACGTTATCAACAGAAACATCACCACCCTCATCTGGGCTGGCGACGCTGGTAAGTTCTCTGACCCTCGCGCCGCTCTACCTGCTCCTAGATTTCTAACCCGCGGTAGACTGGATCTGCAACTGGGAGGGCAACTTTTATGTTGTCAACAACCTCGAGTGGGACGGCCAACAGGAGTTCAACAGCACAGACGTTACGCCTTATACCGTCGCTGGCAAGGCTCACGGCGAGTTCAAGACGCTACACAACCTGAACTGGATGAGAGTGTACGAGGCTGGACATGAGGTGCCCTACTATCGTGAGTATTCGTTTCTGCATCTTGTACGGCTATGTGCTGACCAGACGACAGAGCCGGAGGTGTCCTTGCAGGCCTTTAAGCAAATTATGCAGAAGCAGCCGTTGAGTGCGACTTAGCATTATGATTTTGGAGGAAGGGTCTTCTGAGGCAAAATTCCGCATTTCAATATCTAGCCATCGCCAAATGAACCATTTTGACTTTTTATAACATGAACAAACTCCCATATGGGAGATCAAACCCTGCACATCTTTGAATAGACTCCCGTGATGGGAGATCAAACCCTCCACATCCTGAACAGACTCCTGTAATAGGAGATTAAACCCTACATATTATTGAACCAACTCCCATATAGGAGACCAAGCCCTCCACATCATTGAACCAACTCCCGCAATGTGAGATCAAACCTGCACATCATTGAATAAACTCCCGTAATGGGAGACCAAACCCTCCACATCATTGATGCAATAAGTAGCAACCCGGTATCAACCCTAAATCCAACCTGACCCTGACGCCAAGGGCAATGTATCATCGTTGGCATTATCATCGTCGACCTATCGTCGTCGGCATACCATCGTCGGCATGTCATTGTCAACATATCGTTGTTGGCATATCATGTAATTAGTCACGGCCCTTCGTCTCGAGCCGAAGGTCATTGATGACCATGTATCGACTGAGAGTAATCCATCCATATCGGAACCACACCATCTGGCTCTTGTGAGCCTCCGTCATAGCCTTCCAAGCAGCCCCGTACCCGGCATCTCCGATCAGCGAGTTGAGAAATACCAGGGCGCTTGGATGCGCCTTATCCTCGTGCTGGACCTTCCGCCAGTTGAATAGCGTGGCGCCAAGGTCAAGAAACGAAGCGTATTTGCGCAGGAAACTCACGGAGGTCAGGGTGTATAGGTCGACGGGGTTCGTCATACCCGAATAGCTGGGATGGAGGATTTTCATGAAGGTGCGACAACCGTGGTAGAGCGAAATGTGATTCGGATGGGAAGACACGCCGCCATTGTCAAAAGTTATCAAGACATCGACCTTGATGGTTGGGGACGAAGCGCCGTCGGTGGGTTGGCTTTCGATGCCTGTGGTGAAGGCATGATAAAGGACGTTCGCGACCTTGAACTTGTCCCAGGTCTCGGTCATGGAGTCGGGAAAGGCGTTTCTGTGCACAATTGGATTAACTTTAGAATCTTAATGCGAGCAGCGAAGGTTTAAACGCACAGGTCGTACCAGACCAATGCATCGGCCTCCTGCTTAAGCCCCAGCTTCACGCCACTCTCCTTCAGCTCCTGCGTGCGCGTCTCCCCTAGACCCTCGGCATTACCTAGATGCAGCTTGTCAGCCGTCGCTCAGCTCCATCCGGCGGATTATGGTCGCGACATACCGTTACTCAAACACAATATCTTCACATAGTTGCCCAAGCCGGGACGAGTTAAGGCCAAGATGGTGGGCGCGAAGAACATGGCCTCATCGTCAGGATGAGCGATGAGCAGACAAATGCGCTTGTTCCTGAGGGTCGGTAGATGTGCTTGGAGGAAACTCGCGGCGTAGGTGTACAGGGCTGGTAGAAGTGCTACCAGGACTGCCACGAGGCTGAGCAGACGGGTGTCCATCAGGTCGGATGTCGAAGGAGGGGTTCGGCCGGGAGTTTTGGGAGAGTGAGGCTGTCGGAATAGAGCCCTTTGGAACTTGGGAAATCTTCTCGCAAAACCGTCCGCGATGGTGACAAGAAGTAATGGAAAAGGAAGAAGGCGTATGGAAATTAAAATAAGTCGGCTGGTGGGATGCACTGAAGACCCCTGGAGGTCGGGTTTGATGAAATCGATGCTCGAGCTACAGCATGCAGGCTCGGGATGGCGGACACTAGCGGCGTTTAGGGCGTTTTAGGGGCAATCGATCGCTGGAACTCAGCGAGTGAGATGGAGGGGTTGGAGCAATCGCTGTGCGACCTGTGGTGGGGTGGTGGCACTTTCCAACGATGTCATTGCCTAGACCGATGCAGGGGGAGGATTGAAAAGGAGATTTGTCTCGTCACCGGTCTCATAGCTGCAGCTGCAGTCAGCATCATCACCGGCGTCAATTCGTCCTCCAAGCTGCGCGGCAGTTTCAGCTCCGTGTTGAGCAACAAAAAGCAAAAAAACAAAACAAAAAATGGCACGCGAAAGGAACGAAAAGAGGATCAAGAACGTCAAGCTGAAGCAACCCGACCGCTCAGGACCAGATCCCACCGAACAGACGCTCTTCCAGCTGGCACAGGACCGAGAGCTGTTCCTACAAGCCCAGCAACGGGAGCGCGAACTCCAGAACCCGAAGAAGGAGCAGGGGCTTTCGCCAGGGGCCGAGAGGTTCTTGGAAACCTTGCTATGGACGGTATCGCTAGCGATGCTTCATTTTACCTTTGATGTCCTGGTGCAGAATCAATACGGAACCCGCATCAAGTGGCCAAACGTCTGTATTGAAACTGCGAGAGCTTGGATTCGTAGGTTTTCTTCAAGATTCTGTCTTGGTATGTACATACTGATACCTTAGCGCAGTCTTCGTTATCCTCTTTTATCCGTTGCACCCTCACCCAGCGAACCGGAAGCTTATTCCTTGGGTTTCCCTGAGACATCAACACTCGATCCGCCAAGCCATATTCTTCCTGATGAGCGTCGCCGCCGGTTGCTATTTGATTTACACCACAAATACGTACGGATACCTCGCTGTTATGAAGAGAGCGCCGCCATTGGGGTGTCTCTGGCTATGGGCTGTTATTGAGCTGGATCTTCTCTGGGCGGTCCTTAGTCTTGTCATCGCTGGAGGGTTCATCTACCAAAGAGGATATGACATCAAGTAAGGGCTCATCTCTGTCATTTCGTCAAAGCTCTTGATGGAACCACCTCGGCCGCTTCTCCGATCGTGGTCGAACGACCCTCACCTTCCTCGATCGGCTTGGACCTTTCTGTCCCAGAGCTTATCAGCGTGTCTGCTCTTGATAGATTCCCTTGACCATGATGCATCAACTGACAAACTAAATCCTCGAGCCTATGAATTTTGTCCCTTTGGTTTTCGACCAAGCCCTCCAGCTTCCTCGAGCTCTCATCGTTCTTCATCTCCCGCCACTTCGTTCTCGACTCCAGATCCCTCAGCCTTGATGTTATCATGCTCATCTGCATGAACTGGACGCGTGCTGTTAAACCTTCTCTCTGTCGCACGAGCTCTAATGCCTTCGTTCGAACCGGTAACCACGCCATGGCCACGGACCTTCTTCCGCTCTGCCAACTTCTAGGAACCAACGTCCATCTGGAACCTTCTTCGTCTCCTCCCACACCCGCCTTGGTCTCAATGTCACCAATCAAGTCCAATAAACGTTGCTCGAGATTGAGCAAGTCGTCCATGACGAAAGTATACATCTGATACTCAGGCCGGTAAGCATGGAAGCTATCGTTTTGGGCATTGATGGCGGTCATAAGATCCGCTAGCCACGCCGATTCGGTTTTGTACCACGACAGAGACGTCTTCACGCGGAAGTATTCATCATCGCTGTTGTGTAGATAGGTGAGACGAGCGTAAATAGCCGCTGCAATGGCAACGACAAAGGTCAAGATGCCGGCGATGTTGGCGCTAGTGGAGAGCGGCGAGTCTTGTGGACCATCCTGATCCATGGGTATCCGTCTAATTTCAGAGCTAGTGTAGAATACGAGAAGCGGGAGATTGAGGACTCGGATGCACTGGTTAATGAAGACCTAATTTGGGTTCATTCGGAAATGCGACTGAACCGCATAGCTCGATGCTTGGAGCTGAATGTCACGTGTCTATGCACGTGAAGGGCGGCTCGTATTATCATCGAGAAATGAGGGTTTCTGGGCTCGTGCCAGATCGAGAGTCCTTCCTAACCAAAGAATAACTCTCCAGGGCCTCGTCTGAGATTATCGAATGACACAGGGCATACATGTTGGAGCAAAGATGCCAGAGTAAACCTGGTGTTAAATCTCAAGTCTTGCTGCCGATGTGTGGGCCTTTGTTTATTTCCTCTTTCGGAAGTAGGTTGGCCTGCCATGATTTGGCATTAATTAAGTTACTGCATAGATAGAGAATAAACTAAAGGCATATAGTGTTGGTAATACTCTAAACTATCGAGTAGCACTCCTGAGGCGCGACAAAGCGGGCATCTGCGCCCTTACCCAACCTGAGTACTGTGGTACGACTTTTACCATTTTCCCTTCGACGACCCCAACTATGAAGGACCTAGACCCCTGACACCGCTAAAAACAGAGCCCTGCGGCCTTTAAATCGCTCTTCAGGACCGCCTTACTGGGGGGGGTTTGACTATGGTGCTGAACGCTGAATTTGACATGTCTTATTCTGAGGTGTTTATCGATATCAATGCGGCTCTGTAGTGTGGAGTTGAAACGTGAGAATGACGGCACGAAACTTTCTGGGGTCTAGATTTCGATCGACGGACCTGGCGGTGGTGTTTTAAGCTTAACTCAAATTCCTATACTACTGAATGCGCCTAAAACTCGAATCAACTGGTGCGAGGGGATTTGTGTCGCGCAATGGGAGCGGCCCACGTGGTAGAGATGGAAAGCCGCTGTAGTCTCGTAGGATCGTCTCCGAAGCGCTTACTCAATGCGTTTAAATTTAGTCTGTACCCATTTCGCGATTACCGCCTCGCTCGCCGAATGGTCAGTCAGCGGCCAAACCACGCAGGATTCTGGTGGCGGCGGCAATGCCCGGGGCGTAACCCGACCGGGCGACGGGGAACAATCGGACGCGACGGGTCAGTAAACAGTCAACAAAGGGCGGTGGGTTGAGGCCGTCCTCAGGAGGCGTTTCGTCGGCTTGCATAATTTGAGGCGAGATTGCGCTGCAGCGCTTGCAGGGTTGGCGATGGCTATTGGGAGAAAAAAACAAACAAAAAGCAAGAAGAAAATAAACACGCAAGACGTTTCCTCCGAGGCTACGATGGGGGGAAACATCGGGAGTTTGAGAGAAGGAGGCGGAGAGGGACAAGGACTAATATCGCCAAGAGCCCGTATCGCAACGGCCGTTGTCTTAGGGAGGGATCAACAATGCAAGTCAAAAGGCGTTGGGTCTGTCTGACGTCGATCAGCATGGGGGGATGGTCAAAGCCTCCTCGCCCGCCGGACCCAGACTCGTTGATTTACTTATCTGCTCATGCGAAGCGCAGCTGCAATACCACGTTAAGAAACAAAGGCAAAAAGATGCTCGAGGACACGAACGACGCACGCCAAGCTTTGAAGAGTTTTGTTGGTCAGATTTTTTTCTTTCTTTCGTCGAGGCAAACAAGACGGCCGTTTGGGCGATGGAACGTGCAAGGTTTAGTGGCACCCTGGTTTGGGCTGAGGCGCCCCGTACTTGCGTAGAGAGTGCTGGGGTATAGTGGTGCTGCTTTAAGGAGGGTTGGGGGGAATGGTGGTGCAGTAGCCTCCGAGGTTGGCTGGTTTGTTTTCGGTGATGATAGGTTTTGCTTTTGGGTAAAGCTGAGAGAGATTAGGAGACGAGATGCGGTTTCACGTGTGATTGGGAGAGGTGCTATGATCTGGCGATAACCAGTTGGGTAGCATGTGCAGGAAGGAAAGTATCGGCGCAGCTGGATTCTTACCGTAGGTGATGGGACTTGTTGAGCTAAAGAATGCATTCTTTGCAAAAGTGTTAATGAGTCAAGCTTTCCTCATTATTGCTATCAAGGATATACTGTTTAGGGTAAAGATTGGGAATATAGCTGTGATATAAGGATGAGACTTGGTAGCGTTTTACGAAATATCGGTGCATGTGGTGTACTGTTTTTCTTCTTCTCCCTTTTGGGGGCGCTTTGGTCTTATCAAAAGATTGGCGGTGGTGACTCGAGGGAGGGTGGGATGTGGCTGATCAACAACAATTCCTCAGATCTCGTTGGCCAGACGTCCTATGCAGCTTTATGAATTGGTTGAAGAGGAAACACAGCAAAAGTCTGACCTCCATTTGTTGAATGTCTTTGTGCGGTCTTTGGAACGGAATTAACGAGCCCAGCCGTCGATTTGATCTAAACTGGGGCATCATCATCTGCTATCTTAGGGAACGCCTCGTAAAGCTGCTCAGTCCTTCAGGCGGAATTGAGGCATTGCTTTTGGCAATAAGCGAAATAATACCTCACCTGGTTTTTCTTTCAATCATTTCTTATTTGCTCTTGCATACCAACAGGGATTCAACACCAATTATGGCAACCACCAAAGGAAGGCTGCATTTCGTGTGAGATACCGTCGTCATCCCTTAAAAGCAGCGCCGGACAAACACCCTTGGCACTCCACTTAGCGCCCTTGGCCGTACCCGCGATGGGGACTATCCACGCATCCCACCAGGCCTGGAGGTTAGCGGTGCCCCCACTACTCAGCACTTGATGAGCTTGGCGATAGCGAGCTACAGCGAATCCCAAACTGCAAAGTACAGGACCAACGAATTTAAATCAACGGGGCGCCCGGTTTGATCTCCCACGGGCTTGGTTCCCGAGGTTTCCCTTTCCTCGTCAATTCCTATCGCAGGCCGCAGAATTGTTGAGTTGTTGTCTGAGGATCGAACCTCTTTTCTCCCGAAGTGCAATTGTGTCGGGTTGTGCACTTCTTGTATTGTAACGGTGAAGTTCCCTCCAGCGCTGTCCGTCGTGGATCAAGTACAAGCACGAAGTACTCCAGTACCTGCGACAGCTTTTCTAATCCACCGAACCGGAGGGTCCGCCCTATCTACCTGTGACGACATTCTCAGTGGGCTGTCCAATTCTTTCTCTCGAAACCTTTTTCGACAGGCCGATTTCGCCCACGCCTCAAATATTTCCCCCCAAGGTTAGCAACAGATTCAGTTCACGACACTGGATGCCTCGGAAGTCTGCTACCCCCGGTGCGACTTCGAGCAATTGGGGCGTCAGCACCTTTTGCGCCGCTTTCGAGTGAGCCACAAGCTCTGCCCACGCTCGCTTCCCATCCCCGGATCGATCGACATACAATCGTTTTCGAATCGAGACGATAGCGAATTGCCAAGATGGCGTGGGACAACCTCGACATCACCAAGCCGCACTTGGTGTACATCATCCTCGGCGGCTTCACCACCCTGTTCATGCTCTGCTCGTCCTTCATCAAGGAGCGCATGTACATTGGTGAAGCTACGGTTGCGACTTTGTGCGGCGTCATCTTCGGTCCCCATGCTGCAAACCTCATAAACCCCAAGGAATGGGGGAACGTCGATATCGTGACGGTCGAGTTCTCTCGAATTGTCCTGGTCGTCCAATGTTTCGCCGTCGGTGTCGAATTGCCCAAGTTTTACATGGAAAAGCATTGGCGCTCCGTCGTATACCTGCTTGTCCCGGTCATGACCTTTGGTTGGCTCATGGTCAGCCTCTTCATCTGGTGGATGGTTCCCCCTCTGTCTTGGCTCGAAAGCTTGGTAGTGGCCGCTTGTGTTACTGCCACCGACCCCGTCTTGGCTTCGTCCGTCGTTGGTAAGGGAAAGTTCGCCAAACGGGTGCCCAAGCATTTGCGAGATCTTTTGTCCGCAGAGTCAGGTTGCAACGATGGAATGGCATTTCCCTTTATCTACCTATCGTTATACCTGATTCAGTACAACCTAGATGCAAAAGACGTTACGTTTCACTTCATTGTATATGTCATCCTGTACGAATGCATCTTTGGCGCTTTCTACGGTTTTATGATTGGGTACATTGCTCGTCATGGCATCAGATATGCCGAAGAGCACGACATGATTGATCGTGAGAGTTTTTTGGTCTTCTACTTCGTTGTTGCGCTCTTTTGCGCCGGGTCTGGGAGTATTCTTGGGGTTGATGATCTGCTGGTAGGATTTACTGCTGGTGTGGGTTTCTCCAACGATGGATGGTTTGGCGAAAAGACTGAAGAGTCCCACGTCTCCAACGTTATTGATCTACTCCTCAACTTGACTTACTTTGTCTTTCTTGGCACCATCATTCCCTGGGAGCAGTACAACAGCGGCGTGGAGGGTCTCACGGTCTGGCGCCTGGTCGTTATCGCCGTTTTTGTCATCTTCTTCCGCCGTATTCCAATTATGATGGCACTAAAACCCCTGATACCCGACATTAAAACATGGCGAGAAGCCCTGTTTGCTGGCCACTTTGGCCCTATTGGAGTCGGTGCCATCTTTGTCGCCATTCTCGCTCGCGCGGAGCTCGAACATGACGAACCCGTCCCCTTGGGAGAATTACCCTCGGACGAAAACGAGCCGCACTATAGCCTGATGTACTTGGTCTGGCCCATTACCACATTCCTCGTCGTCACGTCGATTCTGGTCCACGGTTCATCCGTCGCCGTCTTCACTCTTGGAAAGCGAATCAACACCTTAACCCTGACCATGTCATACACTGCTGCTCCAGATGATGGGCCAACCTGGATGAACCGGCTTCCCAGAATCACCTCTACCTCCCGTTCGATGGCTAGGATGTCAGAAACGTCGCTGGACGATCTCAAGTCACCAGACTTTCCACCGGGAACCCTTGGGCCTCCGACTGGTCCCTATGCTCACTTGCTACGACGACAACGCGAACGCGAAGAAGAGAGCTCCAGCCGTCCTGGAAGCAGGACCACATCAGTCGCATCGCGAAAGCGCAAGTCTAAGAAGTGGGATGACGGACTTGGTCCTGGCGGTCCCGTCAGCCAGTCCGCCATCTTTCCCCAGCGCGCGTCGACATCGGCTCCCATGTCTCCGACTGAGATGAGCGAAAAGGACATCCCGCCTTCATGGCGTGAGAACACCAACTCTACCCTTACTCCAGAAGAGGGTCTCAAGCAGAAGGACCCTGAGAAGGCCGAGGACTCGGAGGAAACTGAGAACGGCGACCAGCAGCCGGAATCCGAAGAACGTCGATCCGTCGAGATCTACGAGGAAGGCCATAAACTCGTTTTCGAAAATAAGGATGGAGAGGTCATTGACATAGAACCTAGCCCCCAGCACAGCCGAGAAGAGAAGCAAGAGGAGAACAACCAAGAGGAGCTTCCCCGGCCAGCGACTGCTGCTGGTAAGGAGCCCTTGGGTGTGGACACGGATAAATTCTGGTCCTTTAATGGAATGCGAAAGAAGATGGGCGGCATGTACGCTGCAGAACTGGCCAAGAGAAAGGAACAGGGAAAATCAGACAGGAAACACGAACCTGCTCGGGCCTATCAGTTCGGAAACACCGTAAGTTTTATATCTTTCGAGTTGGAAATGGACTCACTGACGTGTCGTAGATTATTGTTGAAGATGGGGACGGCGAGGTCGTCAAGACCTACGAACTACCCCCACAAAAGGCTGAGAAGTCGGAAGGCACAAGTACCTTGTTCGGCACAAGCCTCAAGTACATGGGTCTCGGTGGTCTACGGGGCTCAGAGAAGACTCCCGAGGCTGCTGCAGAGGAGGGCGAAGCCAGTAGTACAGCGGCAGGCAAGACGACTGCCAGACCTGGTTGGGGGGCGTTAGCTGGCAGGAAGAAGAGCGTGGTGCAAATCGAAGAAGAACAGCAGAGGCAAGCCAAACAAGCGGCGGACGATAGAAACATCCGTTTCACAATTGGTGGTGTGGGTAGGCGCATGACAAAGGAGGACTTCCTTCAAGAAGTACAGAAGTTGGACGTCCGAACACGAAGAGAGGTTGTCGACCAATCCACGGCCTCTAATCAAGTCAAGAAACTTGCAAAACAAGACCTGCCATCGGATATACCCAAGATTAATGAAGACAGCGCAAGTACAAACTCTGCCGAAAAGCGCGCCCAAGACGAGCCTCCCATCCGCCGACAGGGACAATCTAGCCGAACACCAGCAACTCGAACGAAGCCATCAGAAGAGGAAGCCGAAACCGCGGTGGAGCGGAAACGACGTCTCGCCGTTTTGGCAAGCCAGGGCGATGACGAAACGGGCGAGACTCCTGCTGAGAGGAGGCGGCGTGAGGCTGCCCTAGGCATGAGTGCGGGAGATGCGGCGGATGAGAGCGACGAGGAGGAAGATCCAGCATCGAGGAGGGGGATCAGATTTGCGGAACCTGTGAGAGGGAGGAAGACGAATAAGTGAAGTGGATGATTTGACTGGAGTGGCATATGTGTAAAGTGGGGGATAATGAATTACCGAGATGACTACTATTAGATGGCTATATACTTGCCAACTGCATCATGCATAGCATATTGGTGGAAACTAAACTGATTTTTTCTTTTTTGAACATCTCCAGGTATGCCATGATGGTGTCACCTACAAAGCACAAGAGAACGACGTGAGATCTAGCGCGCAGGTCGTTTCTGGGAAGCGTGGGATGGCGACGCTATGCGGACCCGTGGTTTTCGACGAAGCTAAGTTTAACATTCTCTCAAATGGATCTCGGGATTGTCATCCCAGCGACAAATTCCTACCCGAGGCCGCATTTCTGCCTGAATGTGCTTTTGCAAAGATGAATACCTTAAGGCAGGCGCGGGGTTTTCTCACCTCTCACCTCCGGGTTCCAAAGTTTCTTCATCGTCGCCACAGCCAGCGCGAGAAACGGAACCATCCTCGAAGAGCGGATTGAACTGATTCTGATCTCGCGGCACCCAGTTTGGTAAGCCACCGCCCCCAAGTCTGCCTCATGCAATGCAGACCTCTTCTTGATAGGAAGCATACCATCACGTGGCTGACCATACCCCGCCAGAGCAGTCAGTCGCCGGTATCCTTGCAACCTTGTCCTGTTACGCCATCTCCTTCAGAGCTGTGTTGAGCTCCAGTCGAGTCAAAATGTCCCCAGACGAAGCGAAGCTTCTCGAGTTTCTGGACAAGAACCAGTCAACCGAGTACATCCGTCTTCAATGGATCGACTTCTCTGGTGTCCTGCGCACCCGCTTCGTTCCTATTGCTCGATGCCTGGAGATGACGAGAGGGAACGAAAACTACCTTGTCCCGCAGGTGAGCATGATAATCCCAGTCTCAACGGCTCCGGCATGTTATCCGCCTCCCGAGGATATCGAAACCTGGGAGCTGATTCCCGACTGGTCCTCGCTGCGCGCCTGCGGGTTCAGACCCAATCACGCTTCCGTCATGTGTTTCTTGGAACACAAGGAGGCCGAGGAGAGGTATAACAAGTGCCCGCGTATGCTCTTACTTCGTACACTCAAAAAACTTGAGAGAGAATGGGGTACGAAGTTACTGGCCGGCTTCGAGATTGAATTCATGCTCCTAGACCAGCATTCCCACCCGCTCCAACAACTAGATCGATTGACCAGCTATCAAACAACCGCTGGGCTACGAGGCAAGAAACTGGACATAGTCGAAGAGGTTATCGACAGTCTCAAGAAATCATCCATAAATATCCAGCACTTCCACACCGAAACTCATGATCAGATAGAACTAGCCCTCGGCCCTGAGCCGCTGCTCGACGCTATCGACTCATTTGTCTTAGCTCAGGAAACGATCCGAACTGTCTTCGTTCAGCACGATATCAAAGCGACCATGACTCCTAAGCCACTCCTCAATGGACCGACTAATGGCATCCACCTGCACATGTCTGTCGACAAGCTGGCACTGCCGCACACTGAGAACTTCCTCGCCGGCATCTTGAGCCACATGGAATCTCTTTGCGCCTTCGGAATGGCCAACTTTGATAGCTACGTTCGCACAACTAGAGACGCGGCTGGCGCGTGGGTTGGCTTTGGCACCGAAAACCGCGACTTGCCAGTGCGCAGGATCAACGAGAAGCATTGGGAATTCCGTATGATGGATGCCACCTCAAACCCGTACCTGTTTGCCGCAGCTGTTCTACTGGCGGGCTTGAGCGGGCTGAGCGAACAGGTAGATCTTGTTTGGAGAGACTGTCGTGTTTTACCGTACTGGCTAGGCGAGGAAGAACGTGCGCAGTACGGACTGGACAAGCGAATGCCGAGCAGTTTGAAAGAAGCACTGGAATCGCTGAAGGCGGACACAACCGTGAAAACATGGATACCGGAAGACTTGCTAAAGTCCTACATTTCCGTCAAAGAGAAAGAGGTCGAGGGTTTCCGGGAGTATGACGACGGTCGGAGACGCCTACGGTTCATAGAGTACTTTTGATGCTTGCGACCAGATGCCATCACGACGCAGCACGCTCAAGCTGCGCTAGCTAAGGAGTGAAATATTTCTAGAGATCCCATACTCCGATTGCTTCAAGATTATTCGAGATATATCATCATCAACGGCAGTCTCAGAGTGCCTGATTTACATAGAACAGTGTGCTGTCCCTCAAAGTGACATATCCTTAATCGCGAAAAGCCACCAGCCTAACTTCTATGCTGTGTCGTAATTTACCAGCCGAAGCAGGATTATGAAATGAAGCATGGAAGCCGCCTACTGACTTTCAGCGAAGGTTCTGCATCGGTTATATGTCCTTGGGTCTACTTACGAGGCAGCTTGCCCTCCGAATCGACATTTCTGAAGACGATCAAATCATCCTCTCTCATATCGCTGAGGTAGTACCATCGCTGCGCATCGCTATGATGAAGCAGTGAGTTCTCTCCTACTCGTTTATAGTGGAGGGCATCGTTTGTAGTGACGTCCTTTTCAGCATCGACGAGACTGAAGTCGCATAAAGCTAGAGGCCAGTCGTTATTCGGTCCTTTCAAAACGCGCCACACACTGGATAGGGTGTCAGTCGAAGGACACTACGACGTCTCAGGCACGTACTTGATCAAATCAAACTCTCTGTTCTCGTAGTATGACTCTTGATCAGGGAAGATATCAGCCATACGCAAGAACGCTCCCCGGCTCGAAAAGTCCGTGTGTGCCATGGTCGACGGCTGGGCGAACTCGGCTCTGCGCTCCTCGCCGTCGGGGAAAGCTGGATGTCGCCTGCGGACCTGTGCAGCGGTTAAAAACCTGCCACGACTAGAATTGATGAGAGAGAGAGGATATATATACCTGGAAGTCCATGGATTTGATCTCTCGGTACTGCGGGAGTTTGTCCTGTAATATGTCGACGATCTCTCGCATGTACTGCTCCATCAGCTCGGTCCTCTCCGAAGTGGCGTCTCCAGCTCGGAGGGAGGTTTTCGCCTTGATATAGCAGAATCCGTTCTGGTCTAAGGTGAAGGACTCATTGGCAATTCTTGCATCGTGGAAGGTTATGGCCTGGGTGTCAAATATATGGTTGGTCATCTGGGCGCCATCGATGTCGTCTACTGGAAAATCCGTCGCATAAGGCTTTTCAGTCTGATACAGCTCATTCCTTGACAGAAACGTCATGTACGAGGTCACGTCCTTGGGGGTCATATTCTGGGGATATGCTGAGGCCATAGTTCTCATGGCGGTTACTAGGAGGTTACAGAAGTCAGATTGGCTTGCGGGATTGGATTTCCAACTCGATTGTTTAGAAGAGTCCAATGGACGGCATGACACGCCGAGCAAAGCTATATTTAGATGTCCTTCTTCCTCTGTGATAGGACCTCCCAGGGCAAAAGTGCATATTCGGACCGCGGATCTATGCTTCCGTATGGTCTGCAGTCCGGTCGATCAGCACACACGCATAGCTGCATGATCTCCAATCCGGAACTATCTACATGCGCATGCGACGTAAACACTACGTAGAAAGCGGGGTAAAGAATCGTATGAGCTGTTTTCCGGTCGGGACTTGAAGCTCGCAGTATCTCCTGGACTTTTGCAACACGCATCCCTCTCCCCGAACAAATCACTACACCATAGTTTCTCGACACAAACCAGCATAGGTCTACAAGTAAGTTGTGACGATAAAGACTTCAGAGCATGCCTCTAATCCAGGGATAGCGCATTTAGAAATATGCCAGAATCTACCGACAAGCGTACTCAGCCATGGCACGCGTGGTATCTTCCTCGTCCTGGCTCGGATAAGACCGGGCGGCTGGTGCTTTGGGGTAACAACGGCAACGATAACTCCAACCGCAACGTGTTCGGCACCTGTTCGCCTGCCACCACCGCGGCGAAGCAGCAGACTGAATCTGAGGACGCTGAAAAGAAGGATTAGGTATTGGGCGTGGACCAGAGGGTCTGCCTCAGAAGGGGCCTTAATGGGAGAATACATTCGAGGCTATTCGCTGCTAATAATATAGCAATGGGACTTATTTAGTGCAAGCTATCACTAGATGAACAATAAGCTTCGAGAACTGCTGTCAAACTTGTCCAATCCGCATCGTGTCATGAACTCATCAACTATCATAGATGCCGATGGCAAAGGACAAGGCATACCTCAAAGCAAATTCTATTCCCCGAGCCTGTAACCTACGGCCAAAGTGGAGAGGAAAACAACCTCGTATCCGGACTGACTTGCCAGGCATGTCCCGTGAGCTAATTCTCGCCATGCCAGCATCGTGCAGGGCAAATTCGGGGATTCCCATCACCGAGACCAAAACATGATCCAATGATCAAAATCCTCGTCGTCCAACTCATCAATGCCTCCAACGCGGTCTTCAGGAGGGACGATGCTATTGAATATCTCAAGAGCCATGTCCAGCTCCTGCTTGGCTTCCTCCTCTTGATCCATCTTCTTCAAGACGTTTCCTTTCTTGTAGTGAGCTCTGGCAGCTTCTGGTCTGTGGTATGCGTCCAGGTTGAAGATCTTGAGGGCTTGATCAAGCAACGCGCTGCAATGGTTAGCGGTCAGTATGTCGGAATTTCGATGGGGGAACTTACAGCGCTGTGGGATCGTCTCCCGTGCGAGCAAAATGGTCCGAAGCCTTGACACATCCGTCGCCAGTTCTGTGGTGAAAGTTGCCGACCGACTGCTTGTAATGCTCCAGACACTTAATGTGTAATTTAAAGCTATCGTCAAGTCGACCCTGTGCGGCCAAAACATTCCCCCAGCCCATGTACAACTTCCCGTTTCTGTTTTATCAGCATCTCTTCAAGTAAGAGCGTGTAGTCCGCTTACACAAAGGAAGAATAGTCGTCCTGACCAAGCTCTGCATAACGATCCTTCAATGCAGCTTCAAAGATCTGCGAAGCCTCGTCGTATCGTCCAAGGTAGCCGTAAACAAACCCCACATTGATTTGAGCCATGGTAGTCTCCTGCGCCGAAGGTTGTTTCAGGCTCCGTAGAATGGCTACCGCTCTCTCAAATTCAACCAGAGCCTCCTCCTCGTTCCAATTCATGAGATAGGCGCAGCCGAGCTCCGTCACTGTGGCTCCGAAGAACGAGTCATCTTTCTTGGCGTCGTCATCGAGCAATGTATCGAGCTGCTTGACGCATTCGCTGAAATCGGGCAGAGGATGCTCACGGTCGTTGATATGCAACCCGAGCTCTCCTCGGCGGTAGTGGAAAGTAGCGTCAATCATCCGCAGCTCAAGGCTTGGGTCATCCTTGCTCACGGCGTCTCTCAAGAAACTGAAGAAGGACAACATTATCGGCGAAGCACTGAACCGGGAATCTGCAATGCTAAACCTAGCCTGCATGTCAGTTTGTTCATCACAGGTGAGCTGTCGCTCACGTACATCAAGACATCCAGGGTAAAGTCCATTCGCTTGATCGCGGCAGCAAGACAAGCAGCGGCCGGGTCGAAGCGGTCTCGATACTTGAACAGCGAGAGGGTATGGGCCCAAAGTTCGGCGTTTTGTTGCCAGTCCGTTTGCACATTGCCGAACCCTTTAAAAACCCGCGGCCACCGAGCACTAAGCATGTCTAGCACTCTGGAATATACCTCGTTGAATGTTGCATCATCCATCTGGGTCCTCACCGTGTCTTGTATCAGCCGGTGAACACGCAGGGTCTTTTTGTTTCGGTTCCTGTAGATCAGTGACCTGGAGAGTAGCTCGGCGCGAGCCTTTGAGTATTCCAATGATGTTTGAGGATAGCGATCCCAACCCATACAGGCTGGGTTCTTTTCGAGAAGCGATTCTGGAATACTATCCGGGTCAAGAAACGATATGACTTCGAGCAAGGCCCTGCCCTCCTTCAAGTCGTCCAGGGCCCAGACGGTGCCAAGCGTCTGATTGTACCTGCGAAGAGAAGCCGATTGTCCTTCTGAGATTCCAAGCATTTCTCTTCGCTCTGTTTCTTCAGAGTACAACTCGAGAAATTCAATGAAGCTGAGGTCTCGAGCCAGCATGACTCCAGACATTTGTGCAATGGCGAGGGGATACCTACCCAAGGCTCGAACAACCTCGGGCGCCTGTTTTACATCGTCTTCGTCATTCTCACGACCAGTGAGCCGAAGAAGTAGAGCTATTCCCTCTTCTTCTAACAGCTCGGGAACGATGACCCCGGTATTTCTCAAGTAGATGGAGCCTTTGATCAATGGGTCCCGACAGGTAACCAGAACCGAGCCGGCAGCCTCTTTCGGCCAAAAGTCTTCAAGCGTATCGGCGCGATCCACGTTATCGAATACGATGAGCCAGGATGCTCTTTCTGGTCTGACGTGGTCCATGTGTTCATAAGATCTAAGAGGATTAGCGAGCCATGCTAAGAGCGTTTCTCGAATTGCTGGCAGGTCTTTGCCATCGACGTTTGCAATGATTCCAAGCTTTAGTGCAATCTCCCGGAAGCTGTTGAAGAGTTTGGTCTCCTCATCCGCCGCAACCCAGAAAACGGCGTCGAACTCCCTCTCATATCGGTGGACAAACTCGTTGGCAATTGAAGTTTTCCCCATTCCACCTGGTCCACACAGAGAATAAACGTTCAAGGAGGGAATCATCTCGCTAACAGAGCTACCCGAATCATTCTCTGGCTCTTGTACAGGGGCTAAAAGGGCCTGTCGAATGCTTGCCAGTGCATCCTCCCGCCCAGAAAAAACAGGGTCTCTGGGTAGCGAAATGTGTTTGCAAGGCAGAACAGGGTCTCGGTGTTGGATAGTGAAATCTTTCAAGGCGGAAATGAGTTCGGGGTTCATCTTATCACTGCCTGCAGTAGCCTCCTTGGTCCATGACTCGAGATTGGTTGAAGCAGCTGGCTCTGACGGTGAGAGAATGGATAGATCAGGACCACGCGGCGGATTCTGGCCTTCGAGGACTAATCAGCAACTAAATGCATGTGCCCACGTGCGACATCTCAACTAACCAGACATAGATCTAACCGTGACCTCAAAAAGATCTTCTTCATCACTGCCCTGCCCCCTGACAGTGGATTCATCGAAGACGGAGGGCCTGGCGTCTGGTTCCTTGTCAGCACACTCTCACAGCGACGTCATATACTCACATCTTGGAGAGTCTTTCGCAATAGCTTTTCTTGTATCATCTAGTGCTGGATAGAGAAAGTCGAAGATCCTGTTGAGTGCTCTAGTCCCGCTAGACATCATGCAAAGGTCTCGGTGATTGCAGTCATCCTCTATCACAGTCTCTCGGTCATGGCCAATGGTTGCCGAATCTTTGTCAACAAGCTGTCCGTCATGAGCGTCGTCCGAGGAAAGATGCATCCATAGCAAGGAAACTTACGAGAACTTTCTTCCCAATTACCTTTCTACTCATTCCTTTCTTTTCGCTCACTGTCAAGACTTGCTTCTCGTCTTCAGCTAAGATGACTCGGAAGCTCTCACAGTCTACAGCCAGGCTTTCAATGCACTGATGCTCGAGAGAGTTCTTCCTTCCTTTAGTAAATTTCTGTAGAACTGCTTCAACTCCGGTCCAATCTTTCACATCTCGGGACGAAGAATGGGGGCACCCCATGAACACGAAACCAGCAATCTTGCGCATAACATTCCGATAAGTTTTCGGGCTTTGTTTTGCCAGACAGATGGCCTGGATGGTTAGACAGTTCAGCGAGAACATAGCAAGCGTATTGTAGCGAAATACGTACCCGTTTCACAATCAATCCACCCAAGCTATGCGCAATTAGCACAATCGGAGATCGTATCACCTAGGCCCATCAGCTTTGCCCTGTATCGTGGAAGGTAGATGTACAGTCTCATCTTCGGCGAGTCGGTGCAATTCAGCAAGAAAAGCAGCGCTTTCTTCTTCGATGTCTCTCCCAGACAGAACACCATTTGCCGCGAGTCTGTTTGGGAAGGATAGAATCCCGATGTCGGGAGCGTCTAAGGTGCCCAGCCACAGCTCGCCTCTCGAGTTCGTCCAATGCTCCGGAGGCGTTGTTCCAACTCCACCTATAGCGAGTAGACTATGACAGCCAGCTACTGTTAGTTCCCGCCAGGCACGAAACGATGAAGCATGACTAAAGAGAGCCTGCGACGTACAGGGTTCCGACCTTGGGGCCGACACGGATCTGTTGCAAGCCTCCGCTCCGGGTGGCCCTGGCACTTGACGATGATTCGGCCATGGTGGCCTGCAGCATAAATGTTATGGGAGGCAGAAAGCGTAGAGCAAGAAGTGGTATTAGCCGCAATATTCGGTGATTTCGAACCGTACATGCCGCATTGTGTGCGTCATCCGTAGCCGCTCAGAAGAATCGATCAGAGACAACGGTCGCGTTCCTCAGCATCTGGATGAGGCTTAGAGAAGGAAAGCATCGACGAGTGAGATCCGCACGATAGTGGTTCACCCAGAAACCCCCGCTCAGCTTCTGCACATTGGCGATCAATCACAGTTGAGGCCGCCAATGATGACATGACACGACGCCACCGGTCAAGGATCTTCGATGATCATATGATACGCCGCATGCAAAGGAAGGAGCAGACTGGAGGGCCACGCGCCTGCAGGAAAACAAGCAGCACACCAAATACGCTGATATCACCTAAATCGCCACGAAGTCTCGTACTGTGAATTAAGAGCTTCTAATCAAGCGGAATTAATTGTAGCCTGTTTACGCCAATGTCAGTCATGTCTCGGTTGTTCTCAAGCCCTTTACAGTTTATCCCGATACGCGATGTGCAATGCTCGCAAGAATCTCTTAACTGCTTGCGCATCCAGTGCAAAGAATGCCATAGTGAAAAACATCAGAGGCAAAGAGGCGGCAAAGAATATCCACAAGGGTAGAGAACCGGTCCCCAGCTCCTCGAAGTTCATGCCGAAGAAACCAGCCGTGAACGTGAACGGGAGATATACAAATGCGACGAGCGTCAGTTTCGTAACCAGCTGCGCCTGCTGAATGGCCCGTTGCGACTCTGCCAGCATGCTGTTGTTGCTGATCACAGTCATCCCTTGAGTGCATTTCTCATGGAGTGATTGCGCATGGGAGTGCAGGTCTTGGAATAAGCTATGCACTTCGGCCACGGCGTGATCGGCCATGTTAGGTTGACGACCGTTTTGGGGGAGGTTGTTCTGGTCGTCCGTCAACTGGAGCATATACGAAGCGTTGCTCAGCTGATCTTGTAGAATATCCCGAAAGTACAGCAGATTGGCCAATGTTGGGTTTTCGTTACTGGACGAAAGGCGGTTCGTTTCGGTCATTATTTTCTCTTTCATGACATTCAAGAGCTGCTTCTGAGAGAACGCAGCCAACCTGAAGATGTCCGACAAGACATGGAAGCGATCCCGTTTTGCAAGCGACCAATCGATGCTACGACCATAGCCTTCCGGAAAGACGGCAAGACTTTGCGTATTCCTTGCTCTTGTCGACCCAGTGGTGCTCTCATTTATACTGCGGGACTTTAAAGCACACCTCGGTTTGTACTGAACGATTGGGAGAAGTGTGGTCGGCAGTGGTTCCGCGCCATCCCCAAGCCATGGAAATCGTGGCCCCTGGACGAGATCGTATCCTGCATCTGTACAGGCGATGGCTATAGTCGTCAGCAAATCATCGATGATAGCTATATGAGAAACCATACCCATCCAAGTTTTTCCAATGTCGAATATGGAAATGACCATCTCCTGTTCAATGACACAATGCCGTTCGTCCAGCACATGGAAATCTCGTACAATCGAGTCTCCTGGCTTCAAGGTCCAGTTCCCCCTCAGCTCTGTCTGGTAGCTCTGGAAATGGTTGGCTGCCTTCCCGCGCAAGGCGTCTACCTCTTCCTGAGATGATCGAAACCGATAGTTCTTAGATCCGATGGTGAAGAACTTGAAGCGAAATATGTTGCTCATTGTAGATGGAGCTGAGTCAAAATGATAGTCGCTCCCCGGCCCTGCACGGTACCTGAGAAACCAGCGAAACAGCTCGGGATCGACATAGCAAAAAGCGCCGATGCTCGAAAGCCAGCTCGGCGACGGGTGGCCCCGCAAGAACAGCACTTGTGGATGCGACGCTTCGATGTTGCTCCTCAATGCATCCATGCACGACTCCGGATCTGCGAACCCTTCGGACCCTCCCCGGTTTTTGTTGTTGTCCGACACCGAATGCTTGTCTGACAGAGATTGCTTGTCCGACGAGGCTGGCTGGCCTGGGCTAACCAGCCAAGCAAAATTGCTCGACACATGGCTTGCAGCCTGGGGTGCAGGATTCGACTTCTGTTCCAGGAATCGTTTTAGCGGATCATAAATCTCTCCCGGATACAATGTCTCGGCGCTGGATTGCTGAGAATGGTGCGCGATGGCTTTGACGTATTCATCGGTTGTGCCTGGCTCGTCATCAGGGTCGCCATTGCGATACCTGAGGCTGAAGACTTACATTTAGGTGTATAAGGTATCGGTTTGACTTCTGGTATGGTCTGAGCCGCGCTGCTGTTGCTCTTGGATCGAGCCAGGGGACGCGGCGGACTTCTAGAGCTCATCTTCTTTGCAGCTCGCAGGTGATGACCCGGAAGCGTGGGTAAGCATAAATGGCAATGCATAGGTGCAGATGACTGCTTCTCGCCATCTTGGCCTGGTTTTATCCAAACTATGACGCACGTTAGTGGTGACTTGTTCGCGTCTCGTAGATGAGGCTGGAGCGAAGCCTCAATTCGCCTCGCATTACAGTCCTACTTTAGCGAGGCGTAAGCAGCAGGATTACGGTTAATGTGTATATGCGGCGAGGTGCATAAGCGTGTTCTTAATTATAGATTGACGAAATCCCGTGGGTCAGTATCACATTATCCCTTGAAATGCTTAAATGATGCTATTAGGCATCAGCCTCGTGCACCCTTAGAACTCCATATGGTACCCTATCACCGTCCCTGAACCGAGGAGGAGTTCCTTGATTCATTTCTCTCGTGCCCTGTTTTCATCCGTGAGCTGACAAAGTTGTGCATTTTATGCATGCCAGTAAGCCTCGGCGCGCGGGGGTATAGAGGCGAAAAGTACGACGCGTCCTTCTAGCTTTTACCATCGCATATTCGTAGAGATGCACACCTGACCCGAAAGCTGAGTTGAAAGGGAGCGAATCCTCGCAACGGCTCGATTGGATACTAACTACTCGCTCAAGAAGCTGTTTCCTAGAGGAGGCAAACTAGCGGTACGTTATAGGGAGGGATGACTCCGAGGTTGCTAAACTAGAAGACCTGTCATGTGCTCCGGATTGAAAACGCAAAATTATTCAAGGTCTGTATAGGCTAGGTGCCACACAATGGATTGTCAGGTATGAACCGGGTCCATATATCTTGTAACTCAAAGTCCCAATTCCTCGCCCCCAATCTCACTTCCGCCATGCAGCACGCTTGCTGGAGGAGGCAAGCCTTGATGGCTTGTCAAAAGATCGGCTATATGGAAACGTCTGTACCCAATTGCTAAGCCTATCGCGTCATAGAGCTTGATCCCATCAGACTTCTTCTCTGCGTGTGCATTGATTAGCAGCTTGACCAGATCATAATAACCTTCCTCTACCGCATACTCTATGGCTTGTTCATCCACAAGAGCACCTGCTTCGATGAGCAAGAGTACCACGTCAAACGAGCTGTTTTCCACGGCCTCATGCAGGGCAGAGCGGTTTCTGGTGTTTTTCCGGTTCACATCGACCCCAGACTCAAGGAGGAGCTGGATGATGTCTGCCATGGCTGGTGGAGCACCAATGTAAAAAGTAAACCTCAGACATGCTGCTAAATTTGCGGCTCCAGCGGCGCCGTGTTGCAATAGCAGGCGAATGAGTGGCAAATTCCGAGCCCAACAAGCTTTGTCAATGGCACTCACTTCAGCTTGGCATGTTAAGCCAATATTGGCTCCATTTTCGATCATCAGCTGGACCATTTCTAGATGCTCACGTTTGCGGTTATTTGAGGAATGTTCGTGGTTGGCCCAACCACAAAGCGTTGTAAAGGCAGACTCAAAACCATAAGAGGGATTCCGACGGACAGAGTTGACGTCCGCATCGTGATACACAAGATACCGTACGATGTTGAAGCAACCCATGTCGGCGGCTAGGTGCAGAAGAGAAGGATGAAGCGATGCCTTAGAGTTGATATCTGCGCCATTTTCCAAGAGAAATTGGACATCCTCAAGCAGTTCTGCTTCGAGTAACGAAGATGGACAATCGTTGGGCTTGGATACCAAGCACTGGAGAGGGGTGCGCTGTTCGATCCAGGCTCCCTCAGCATTGCAAGGTGCATTAAGACATTTCGCCTTTGACAGAATGAACATCATCTTGTCTTTTTTGTCCTTAAGTAGATCACTACTTATCGCCATGTAACAAAGTATTTTCATCTCCATTGCGCCCGAGTGTGGTGTCTTGTAGGCGAATCCAGCCCCAAGTTCCCACACGTGTTCAACCATCCGGACATTGCAGTACCGCAAGGCAAAGATAAGAGGCGTAATGAATTTTCCGATTAGCAGATTGGATATACGATAGAGCATCCTTTTGTTAAGATCTATTCCAGAGGCGACGAGCGACGCCAGCAAGTCCGTGTCATCCGTCTTCATGGCAAAACATAAGAGATGAAACCCGGCGGAGCGTGTTGAGTGTTGGGTGGCTAGGTCAACTAAAGACCTTAAGAAGTCGACTTCTTCCATGTCGGACGGCTGGAATTCCTCAATAGAGACACGAGAGCCGGCAATCAACAAATCTTGACACAACGTCGTGTTGTGGTAACTGAAAGCATAGTCGATAGGAGCCATAGGGAGCAACCGTATTTCTTTAGTCTCATTGTCTTCGAGAACCCTTTTCCAACACCACCGCGAGAGCTGCCCTTTTTCAAGCCCTAAAGAGCCGAGTGAGGAGAAGAAATCGGTTCGCACAGACGCCCGAACGACGTCCCGATCACTTTGTATCCATCCTCGTGCTTCGGGACAATCAGGATGAACGCCTGAAAACAAAAGGGCCTTCGCTAGTTCTGTATGGTTGAATCTAGCGGCAGCCAGAAGAGACATCTCCTGCTCCAAAAGAGAAACCATGGACAAGTTTGGAATTCGAGGCAACTCTTCTATCATTGCGATAGTCTTCCTTGCAAAGGGGCTTTTGATCCAAGGTAATAGCTGAGAACGGAGAGTCGAGGATGTCATGGCACAGCTAAGGCTAAAGGTAAAAGGATGGGATGTATAATCGACAATATCAATGTCGGCACCGCAAGCCGCCAGAATAGGAATCGTGCATTCGAATCCTTCATCCAAAAAGCGACGCCCTTCGATCCCCACATCTATTCCAATCTGAGGGTTGGCACCTTTAGCTAAGAGGAGTTTCACAAACGGCAGGTTCCCGTCTCGAAGTGCCCTCCACCAGATTTCCCGGTCGTTGACATTTGCTCCCTTAGTGATGATTTCGGAGGCTATTTCAGGGATGTAGACCGGTATCGTCATGTACAAAAGTCTCGTTGTCTCAAGCGTGGAGAGACTTCCTCCAATTGCATTTTGAATCTCTGTGTAGCCGAGCCTAAAGACTTGTTTGGCTTCCAAATTGTCGGTTACGCCGTCGCACACTTCGCGAGGTTCGAGATAATTTACGTCTAGTGCCGGTAAAAGCTGCCTTGCAAAAGCAATCATTCGGTCCGTCCGGGAGCCAAACATCAAACGGAGCAGTTGATGGTGCCTCGCTCGTGTCAGCCATCCCACGAGACGCTCTAGGCCGTAAGACCTATTGATTACCAGATTGATGACTATGTTTAGTAAATCTGTTTTCGAACAATATAACAAATCGGCACTGTTTTCAGGGAAGCCTAGGGGTCTTGTGTTGGATTTGCTCAAGTCTACCAAAATGGAAGCCAAAGTTTCCCAAGACCAAGAGTGGTCAGGAGATCTTGGAATGGTGTTTTCTTGATTTTGCTTTGGCGAATTGAAGTCTGTCAGGAAGCCGCAGCTGGCCAACTCTTCTTCTTCTATCCGGACGTAAGCTTTGAAGTAAAAAGAAAGTGCGCAATAGCTTACTAAGTAGGAACTTTGTGCTTCTCCCGAAGATGGGGATATCATAGAGAAGTACTGCTCTAGTCAAAACCTTGACAGACCCATAGTCGTGTTCCGACATAGCGTCCGATGGGGCGTAGAGACCCATCTCAGCGTCATTGCTCTGGTTGACTAGGCTCGTAATGTATGAGACGTCTGCTTCATCGCGAAGACAGGGCGATGGTGAGAGGGAAGGCGTTCGAATTATGAGTTGTCTCAAATCCGCATCTTTTCATACTCAGCGATGAAAACAGAAGGCTTAGAGGGATTACTGACCAGAAATTGTCCCATGAACTGCCCTCGGTCGGTTCATCTCCCTACTGATTCTTTCGGGTGCCAAAATTTCACCATTCCAACGGACTTCACTAGGCCGACCTCTACTTGCCAGGCGGTCAAGAATATAGTTCCAGGTCGCCGAACGGATGTTTTTGGACTTTCCGGAATTCTCTGTAAGGGTTCGGTATTGCCGATCACTGATTTGTTCTGTGAGTCTCCGTGGTGCAATGATTAAAGATTATAAGTGACTCACGATGCTATGAGACTGTACTTCTCCGACATGTGCTTGCTGATTTTCTTACGGGACCATCTTTCATGGAAGAAAAGATTGAGGATCTCATCTTTATACGGCTCCCAATCTGCAGGCGTCCCGATCCGGAGTGCCATCTTCCACGTCGATGATTTCAGTGGCAGCTGTAGTATTCGATCGCTAATGAAGTTTGCAACTCATGCCGTAGCAGAGAGCCCTAGACAAGGCAATGCTATAAGACTCTCCGTCCTATTCGTACGAAGCGGCGGGTGCCAGTCGAGAGGAATGATTGTTTGGGTTGTTAGAATTTAGATCTTGAAGAGGGCGTCCCAGTCGTGTATTTATATTCGGGGACAATGCACCTTTTGCGAACTACATTTTGAACGCTGTACTAGCCCCACGGAAAATGATTGGATACGAGCAAAAGGCACACAGGCTCAAGTTCCAATGAATGACAACTCACGCTAAAAGGCTATGCTTTTATTCTCATTGGGCTACACAATGACTCTGCATCAACTTGCTGCAGGTCGAGCCAATTAGGGTTGAGCGTGGCGTGCAGGCCGTTCAGCTCCCCAGGACGAAGCCAATGAGGGCACAAACCACACACACATCGTTGGATCGTGGCGGTGTCGGTCAGTTTGTCGGTTGGAGTTTAAAAAAATCAAGCTTGTGAGAGTAATGTATGAAAAGCATGGGATATGTCCCGTAGGTGGGGATGCTTTTGAAGACTCAGTATCGCAAGTTCGAAAGAATCTTTTACTGTGCACAAATATCCCAAGATGAAGGATGTCAAAAATGGATAAAATTAAAGCTATAGGTTATGAATGACAGGTCGGGATAATATCTAGAACTCAACTGATCCATTGAGGGTCGCCTTATAACCCTAGCGCTGTTCCGAATACTTTTGTGATCTTATGGTTGTGCTAAGTTGCTTCAGCAGTCTTGTAGATCTCACTATATCCCTTCAACGACTCCTTCTCCAAAGCCAACAGCTCCTGTCCTCGGAAACGCTCAGGGTCCAGTGCGTCTCGAGTCTTCTGATCCACTTGAGCTCCGTCTATCAGCTCCGTGATAAACTTAGCAACTCCTGCCCCATGCGTAACCCAGACTGCAACAGCCATGTATAGTCCTTGGATGGACCGAACTGAGCCAGCCAGGGGCATATTGTCGGGCGTCATAGAAAAGATGCCATTGAAACGTTTCGCAGTTTCGAAATGTTCCGCAATTGACTCCGGCAGCAACTTCAAGGCTTCGTCCAAGGGTCTTTGAAAGTCGTGGATCCAATTTCCGATAGCTGTATCATTTCTAGGCTTGTAGTGAACAGGGGCGTGGTGGTAGGTTCCTAGGCCATACCGAGTTCCGTGGTCTCTTGCGTAAACGTGATGCTCTGGCCATCGAACAAAGGGGATGCTTGAGGAGTTTGGTTTCCTGATCCGGCTGTGCATGTATGGATGTCCCACAGGAACCACCGGAACAGGAAATCCCAGGTCTTGACAGAGATCTTGAGCCCAGATCCCGGTAGCAAGCACCACATTATCCGCCATGAGCTCGAAGCTGGTTGACTTATGTTCAGCCTCGATACCTGTGATGCGACCCCCAGAGAGAAGGAGTTTCTTGACGTCTCCGTGTATGAAACGAACCCCACGGCTTCTCGCGTTGTCCTGATAGAATGAAGTCACCTTGCCCGCATTGGCAGTCCCGTCCGCTGCAAAGAAGAGCGCCTCTCCTGAGACTGAAGCATCCACCAGCTGTGGAGCAAGTTCCGCAGCCCGTTGAATGCTGATCATCTCGGCCGGAAGCCCCAGTTTCGAAGCATCATTACGTCTCTTCTTCAATCGTTCGATTCCGTTGGTCCCAGAAGCAATCTCCATACCACCAACAGTGTCGAAACCACCGGGGATCTTCCGGTACTCGACGACCGACTTAACAGCCAGTCGGGTCAAGACTTCCGAGTCATTAAAGTGCCCGACAAAGCCAGGAGCGTGGCCTGTGGAACCGAGGAGGGGGCTGAAAGATCTATCCACGATGATGATCTGGCGCTGGCTGGGGGAGGAGGATAAGAAGCTGGCTAGCGCCGAGCCGACAATTCCAGCCCCAACAATGAGGACGGTTTCTAAAGGGTTGGGCATAATGAATCACACGAGTAAAAAGAAAAAGTGCCAGGTCGGGCTATAGTTTGATCCTGGAAGCATTAGATTTACGGACTTAGGAAACACTATATAAATAGTTGAGATGGCATCTGAAATGCCGTCTCACGCCCATCGAGCTTGTGGTTTGACATGGTGTCAGTGAAGGGCGTGGCGGGCCCGCAGCCGGCTCAGCACTCAACGGCCTAGCGGAATTCAAGCGCTGTGGACTGAAACTTGATAGCAAGTATCCATAATTATCCAGCACCATAGGTACTTCCATAGAGAGTTGGGCAATGACTATTCTGTGGCCCTACAAACTTGGTAGTGTTCAATGTGACTGCTGCGAGCTGATGAGAAAGTGGATGTCCTACACTCCTTACCCAGGCGCTGAGGATATCCCTAGGAGAGTACGAACGGAATCCTTACGACTGGGAATACGGCTAAAAGGTTGCTTTCTCAATCTCGAAAGACTGAGGATTAATCGACCATGGTTACTTTTGCGTCACAAGTCCACTCAGCGGTGTGTTTACAATCATGATAGATCCTCCTTCAAAGCATCAGCACACTCAGCCACCATCGTCGCCGCGCCCGGCTGCTTAAGATAGTCTTGCGCAGTCTGCCTAGTCTTGCCGATAGCAGCCACATCATCCAAGTCCCCAATGTCGCTTTCTTGCCTGACGCCCAGCAATTTCCAGTGCCACTCTCCGTTTTCCTCGACCCAGTCCGGAAGCCCGTCGCCCATGTTGAGTCTCCAATACTTCTTGGCCATGCCATGAGGCGCAAAGGCGTTGATGAGCGAGCGGAACAGGATGTTGGTGATCTCGCTGTTCGTGGCGACGCTGGCCATCGAGTCGGCGATGCCGGTGATCTTGGTCACGCCGATGCTGGAGAAGGTCTTGGACGTTGGTGTGCCCGTTCCGATGCTGAGGAAACAGTTTGTCGCGCGGGCGGGCCCGAAGGTCGACAGGACCTCGTTCCAGAGCCTGACAAGTGTTAGTGAAGTGATAAAAAAAGGGAGGGACGGAAAATAGAGCGTACCATCCTAGAGGGTTGTTGGCCTGCAGTCCGCCGTCCAGGAACTCTTGTCCGTCAACGGCGAGGGGTGCGAAGAACGACGGGGCCGCCGATGTCGCGCGGGCTGCCTGCCATAGCTTGATCTGGGGAAACTCGGACATTTCAAGGGGGTTTTTGTACGAGCGGAAAAGGACTGGCGCCTGGTTGTTGCTCCCTACTCTCCGAGTGGCCATGACGAAGCTGCATCGAAGAATGTCAGGAGCTAGGTCTGTAGATATGAGGAAGTCTAGGTCGTACTCACACTTTGCAGTCCTTGGAAGTCTCCTCATCCAACAAAAGCACATTTTCAGGGTTGCCACCAACTTGTTGCTGGACCAACCGCTTGATAACTCGCTCCAAGATACTCGCGTCCCATTTGGCGCCGTTCCAGGCCATGTCGAAGAACTTGCCAACTGCCGACTTCTTGGGGAAGACCTCGCTCATGAAGTCCGTGTATTGCTTGAGGCAGTCTGCAATAGACATTCTAAAGCGCCCGAGCATGATGGCAATGAAACTGGGCCGAGTAGTTAGCACGAGGCTGCACACAGGATGACCAGCAACTCACCCTCCCGTGCTAGTTCCGGCGATCATGTCGAAAACTTCGCAAGGCTTCTTGCCCGGCGCCGCCTTCTGCATGACCGCATCCAGGATCATCAGTGCTGCTACACCCCTAACACCGCCTCCATCTATATGTAATTAGCATAGTAAAGTGAAACGGGAGAAGTATCTTGGCTCACCAAGAGAAAGCACGCGCAGCGGCTTCTCACGCTTGGAAGTAAGCATTTCAGCTTGGAACAGTTCTGCGGGTGGCCTCGAGATCTGCATGGTTTCTGGGAACAAGGCGCTATTGACGTCCTGGAATACATCCTGGACGCTGTTGATCCTGTTCTTGATGTTGTTGTACTCGAGGGGTTCCCTCTCAACTAGTTAAGGGGCCTGGTCAGTTATCGTCATGTAGAGGACAACCAGGCATGCATACTCTGTTTGCCAATCTCAATTACGAGGAATCCAGCGTCGGCATAGATCTCCCAGCCTGGAAACCTGGCGCACAGTCGAACGGCAATAACGTCCCCGTCCTTTTTGAGGATTAGCGGATCTGGACTTTGCTTTTTCATTAAATGTGCAGCATACCTGGAGACCGCGAAACAGGTCATGACCTCTGTGGAACTGAGTCCCTGCCTCCTATCGAATGTGTAAGCGACAATCGGATACAGGTAATTAAGCCGAGAGAACATACCCAGCCATAGTCAGTTTCCAGAAATCGGTTGTTGTGGCTCAGAAATGCCATTTTGATGCCATCTTTAACTCTCGGCTCGTCGGCATTTGGGCTGTCAAGGATCATGATTTCAAACCAGGTCCAGTTTCCGGCGAGCTCATCGTCACACTGGCCCTGATCGTGGGACTCGGCGAAGAGTTGCAGGCTGTCGATTCTCTCGATGGTAGCCGCATCCAATGGCTTGTCAAGGCGTCAGACTATCATTTGGGTTTCACGAAGATGAGTGAGGGGAATCATACCGGTGTTTGAAACCACTTTTCATATCTTATCTCGGGACCGTCACCAGGCAGGGTCCTCTCGCCATGGGCTTGAACCGTGTATCTTCCATTTGCCAGTTTGCCGCTACCAAGCGACAGGGTAGGGAGCTTCTTAACCTGATCAGCGTTGAACACCATTTTTGATCTGTATTTAGCGATGAGGCAGATTGTGTAACGGAATTAGACTTGGGATGATAAGAACAGGAATCACAGGGGCGCATGAATTCGTTTACCTGGCTTCAATTTTATATGCGCGCATCCCAGCCCTAACTCCCCCTACATACTCTACATTTCGAGCTAACTTTTTGGGTACATCGGGGCTCGGCAGTCGATTAGTCTATCTGTCTCAGCCATGGCCAGCTCAATCCACTATCCTACGCAGATCACTGCACGCAAATCTGAAAAAGGCTGGCTGAACCTAGACGCATCTACTCTTTGGGCAACTCAGCCGCACCATCTGGACGGCCCGAGCCCGCCCCCATCGAGTCTAGACGATCGCGGAAGCCCAAGCGGTCTCTCCGATGGTCTGCGGCAGAGTCTAGCGCTGAAATCAGCGAGAGACTATTTGGTGACTAGCTCACCGCTAGAGGTCGATTCAACCACCTCAGGCCCCGCAGGCCAATTATGGGAGAGCCTCCGAGACAGATGATGTTGGTGGTGCGTGTAATAAGAAGTCTAGATTCTCGAGAAACTGATAGCTCACCTCAAAGAGGGGTTGAACAAATGAAAAAGGCCTGGCTCAGACATTTTTGCTGCTAGCGAGGATGCTTTCTTTTGGCAAATACCTCGTATTCGCTCTCGTATGCAATTTGTCTTACATGCATTTCAGCTGCAAGGGAGGAATCAATGAAGGGCGAGAATGGAGAAACGTGATGGTGGCGCTTGAGAGGAGTAGAAGCCGACCGAACAGCTTCCAAATAAGCTCTCTGGCATGGCAGCTGGAAGATGCTCTGGCTTTTAAAAATTCAAGACGGTCCTAGGTATCAAAGACAATAGATGGATCGACATCGAAGAGGGTATATTCTGCCTTTGTATCGTTCACCACACGGGCGCCAGCGCCCAATCCCACGTGCACACCCTTCCCGTCACATCCCGGCGAACTAGGTTGAGCTTCCGATCTACGGCTACGATGACGAAAATCAAAAGGACCAAGAATTGGAAGACGGTAACACTTCCCAAACGTACTAGCTTAGTAACCAAAAGCCTTTACTTGCAGCTTTGTTAGACGCTTTGAACACTGCCTCTCAGCTCCAAATCGACTATTACCGCCGAGATATAAAATAAACTCACAACATACTCTATCAAGAATGGTACAGATTTTCAAAGGGACTTCCTAGAAATTGAACTTATCTAATGTGAATAAGCACCAAACGTTATGGACTGTCGCAATGTGCAACATGTATTAAGTCTACTTACAATCAGACCAGAAACCAGGCAATAAGTTCGTCAAGCGTGTCCGTCGCAAAGAAGAGGGCAGATCAAAAGATTAATAGATATGGATTAGATCGACTAGAGGTAAAAAGGCAGAGAAGCAGGCCAATGGGCAAATCGACAGAGAGCGGGAGAGCGCCAAGAGTCACGTCGTGGTAATGATGGTAGTGAGATGAGGCCTGGTTTTTTTTGAGGGGAGCAGCAGTGTTCTTGACAGTTGATGTCTTGGATAAAGAATGCATTCATGATAGGTCAAATCCGTCAAATTTGGAATGACTCCACATCTCTCAGGTCATCAAAGACACAATTTTTTGGTCATCAAGTTTGAGAAAGCTCAAGGAAGACAAGTTTGAAGGTGCAGAGTATGATAAACATGGCAAGAAAGTGTTGATCAACTGCATTATAGAAAGATCCTGAATGGAAGCCACATGTCATCACAGAGTGCAAGACGGAAGAGAACGTGTTTCGGCTCTACAAAGCTATTTTGAGACTACCCTACGGAAAAGAGGGTTGTTAGGAATCCTGTGATATGCATCCGAGCTCTCTGTTAAGGACTATTCAGGTCAGCGACTGTGGACATAGGTAAAGAGAGACAAGGAGAGTTGATGACACTTACTCTGATCCGAGAGGTTTGTCATCAGGCAAAATTCCCTACTCCAAATCCGGGACCTTGAGAAATTCCCAGACCGTGCCATTTAGATCCGGACGGGCCTCAAAAACGTCCTGGGTCGATGTCATCAAGAGCTGGTTTTCATGTTGTACCATCAAGATGAGACCGCCTCCCAAGGCAGGTCGAAAAGAGAAACGTCCAGCAAGAGCTGGATTGACATCAACATCCAGAACTGCGGTTCCAGCACGAGTTGGGTTCATATTGTGACCCCATGGCTTGTAAGCCAAATAATGTCCCGAGCTTGAGCTGAATTTGAGAAAACCAAAGTCCTCGGCGCAGTTCCAGAAGAAACCACCTTGGTCTGCGTAGCCTTGGCGGGCTTCGATTCTACCGTTGACTACGGTCAAAACTCTAGCGGTTCTCTTTTCTCGAATGATGTAGAATGAGTCGGGCCAAGGGGCGTCTTTAGCGTCCACGAGGCCAGGAATGGGCATGTTCGGGGCTGCCATCGTGGTGGTTCTGCGAATACAAGTTTTGATGTTTGAAAGTTCGGAGGTTAGAAGGTTGGAGAATTCAAAACTTGAAAAGAAAAGGGTGTCGTAGAATAAGTAGTGTGTGAAATTGCTTGAAATTGTGTGTGCCTTAGCCCTGATGATTCACTATTGAAGCGATTCACATTTCCACAGAGCGCCGTGAGATTCCTTACTTAACAATCAAGTTGGACCAGTAAACGAGTTAGAGACCCGCTTTAGTCAGTAAGGAACCCAGGCTAGCGATCAATATTAGCCTTGGATATTCATAATGCTGCGTAGCAACCTACTCGTCTGATGATCCAAACCACGGTCAACGGCAACCCTGCCTCAAAACCCAAGAGTCTACCCTTGATTTCAATTTGACCTAAGTCATTCATTCAAGAACACGTTTGCGTAAACAAGATTCGACTGATGCTAGACCGTCACTCATGTCGACTTCGTGAAGATAAGATAAATACAAGCGGCTATTTTCACTGAGCTCTGGAAACTAGAAAAACTATGGACCCTGAAGTTGCGTTGGGTTCTATGCTCAGGAGGCCCTCTCTCGAAATTCTTTGTCTATAGACTAGAGACGCGTTGCTTTGTCTGATGGTAGCACCGGATGTAGAGTGCTTGAAAGTTGGACAATGATACATGTTTCAACACACAACAAGGGGTGATGGAACAATCAGAATCTATTTACTAAACGTTCTATCCACCCTACGCCAATTCGAGTTTTCTCGAGATGAAACCAGACATTACCTCTAATTAATTTTAAATACTAACTGTGCTGGTAGTGATACCAGTCTACCTCCTTGAGTGGGAAATTGTGGTGACAACTGTTTTCTTGATCCCTGAATTTTGAACAGGACTACCAACTTGATCCACGCTCTCGTCGCTCGACCCGGCATCAAAGTTTGTCAGGATCATTGTCCGACTTGAACCAATACCAGGCGTTGAAATACGATCCCTGAGCTCGTAATCGTCCATGTCTGCGTTGATGGCCTTCTGACTGCTAGTCTCATCCGCAACTTCGTCGACATCCGTCCGACCACTGGACAAGGAATGCCAGTTCTTGCTACTTCGCATGGTTCCGTGACCGTACTGAGTGTTCCCTGGTGTAGGTGTCTTGCGCGAACCTTTGCCGTAGATGGTCCCGAGGAAGCGTTTGAAGAGGGGCCGCAGACACGGTAAACTACCGGCGACGATGCCAACGTTGAGTTCCACGCAGGTCCAGATGGTGATTTCTTGCGAATCCCACAGCCAGTCACCCAACTTGCCGTAGTTTGTGACGTAGACGAGTTTGACCAAAGCGGCGGCGCAGGCGAAGACGCCCAGGCCCAGGATGCCGATGAGAGTAATTCGAGTGCGGATGTGGACGTTGAGGTTCCAGAGCATCGGTGTAGGAATGACAATCGCAAACATGAGATCGGTCAGGATGTTCAAAGCCGCGTTGGTGTAGGAAAGACCTTGGAGGGTCTTCTGTGACCAGCATGTTGCTTCTACGGTTCTGTCCCAAAGAACCCGAATATCGGTGCACTGGAATACAATGGTCTAGCCAAAACGTCAGCCAACACGGTACTCATCTGGACAAGACACGGCTCTCTGTACGTACGAAAAAGCACGCGATGGTATAAAAGGCCATGAAGCCCATGATGGATCGGATCAGGTATTTGTAGAACTTCGTAGCTGCGATTCGTAGCAACGAGGCCCCGACGGCCAGCTTGACCATGCAAATTGCTATCAAGAAGATGGGCTGGCTGATGAAGTTCAGTTTCATGCCGGTCATGTAGACTCCTGGGTCGACATCGCCAATGTGTTGTCCGGCACCGTTCGCTACCTCTCCAACGATGATTCCCTGGCCAGCCCAGGCTAGGGCCAGGGCGAAGGTCATCAAGGCATCCTGTAAATGGAATGAATCAGTAACGGAAGCTCTGTGGGGTTGACTCGTGGGAAACTTAAGAGACTAGAACTTACATCCCATCCTGGATTGCGGATGATGAAGCATCGCACATAAATACGCGCAAGGACCGTGATAGTTGCCAATGAGGTGACGAGAAAGGTCGCGGCCAACATACTGGAACCGCCATTTTCATCCGAATTCGAAGGAAGAGCCGCCTGCATGGTGTCAGACCCATTCATGATTGATCAGCCACTCTCTCTCTGACTGCACAGTCCTGAGGAGCGAGCAGCAAGAGAAGGGCAACTACATAATAACGGACGGAACATTACTGCTGAGTGGCGTCTCACGGCCCGCGGGAAACGGGAAACCGAGACGGCCGTCAGGTTATAGTGGGTTGTCACGAGTCGAGACGAACCTTTCCTGATTTCGAGGAGATGCCGGAAAAGCTAGATTGCTCGAATCACCCTTTGGTGGAAGCTCGCAAATCTCAATTGCCAAAAGACCAGCCGTCTCCGATCCAATCGCTTCTGAGCCGCAATCGCCTCCTCTATGGGTCTTCCATGTTTGAAGAAGAAAAAGCCGCACAAAATCCACAACCAGGACCAGCACGGACTTGACGATGGTATATGCGAGGCTGGTGGCTGTTGCGTCGTCCCGCCTTTGAGATAACAACAGGGGACAGGGGGAGGGTATGTTGTCTCATGCAGGGGTGACACTCTAAAAAAAATTATTGAAAAAAAAAAAAAAA
>JAMYIC010000832.1:0-22576 GCA_024112705.1 Microcera coccophila
TTTTTTTTTTTTTTTTTGAATAGGTACTATGCAGGCCACTGTACCCTGCGGTCGTGTAGATGAAGCGGTATGGAGACTACGGAACGGCGCTGGAACCCCGAGGCTATTTTCCATACTTTAGGGTAACCATGTTAATCGCTGCATTTATAGCCGTAACTAGGAGTGCCATTTACCCCATTTTGCATCTCGGCGAATTTCTTCCTCTTCTTTCTTCCCATTGCTCTCAGCGTCCTGCAGTGGCTCCATTCCTTTACTGTTTCTGAATGGCCCAATATGGGTTGATCTGCGGATTTCCGTGGGGCCAATGCATTAAACCCCGCCTAGCTCCCGCCATGCCTGACGCAACTTCATCAAACCGTCAATCGATAATTTCTCAGATATACTCCTCTGCAACCGGTTGCCTAAACTCGTATCTACCGAATCACGTACAGTATGACAGGATTACAGCAGTGGACGGCGGAAGCTCCGTGGCTAGACATCCGCTGCCTGCTCGGCGAGGGCCCCTTCTACGAAAAAGCGACGGGGACTGTACGCTTCGTCGATATTCGGAAGAAACAGCTTCACACCGTCTCGCTTGCCGATGGATCTCCAACCCTCGAAACGATTCAACTTGACGTCTCTCCTACGGTGACGGCTAACATTTCCGGGGTCGACCCTAAGGACAAGATCATGTTGGGCATCAAATACGGCGTTGCAACGCTCGATCGCAAGACGGGGGAGTACACGCTGTTGGCAAAGTTCAATAGCCCTGACAACGAGCGTCTGCGGAGCAACGATGGCGCTGTTGATCCGCATGGTCGTTTCTGGGTTGGAACGATGACGGATTTTGGCTTCGGTCCTTTTCAAGCTGAAGGTAAGTAGCATGATGGACCTCAGAGACGCTGAGCGTCGTCTAACCCATCTTCAGGCGGACTCTTCCGCTTCAACCGTCACGGGGGTGAGGAAATCCTCAAGGATCTTACGATTCCCAACTCAATTGGATGGTCGCCCGACAAGAGAATCATGTACTTCACACACTCTTCAGCTCGCCAGGTCCACGCCTTTGACTACGACCCGGACACGGGTAGTCACTCCCACCAGCGGCTCTTCTATCAGCATGACGGTCCCGGGGAGCCGGATGGGTTCCGTGTCGACACCGAGGGCAACATCTGGCATGCTGTGTTCGGGGAGGGGTGTGTGCTCAAGATCAATCCGCTGGGACAAGTTATAGGAAAGGTGATCTTGCCGACCAGGAACATTACTTGCGTACAGTTTGTAGGGAACGAACTGATCATTACGACGGCGGCGGACGAGGATGGGGAGGGCTTGAGCAAAGCATACGGCGGTGGGGTTTTCAGGCTGGACGTTGGTGCGACGGGGCTGGACCTCTTCGAGTTCGAGTCGTAAATTGAAATGGGACGCAGCAGCAGCCACTAGATTTTACAGGTCAGGATCGAAGGCGAACTCGGCGACTACGGACGCCGCGCTGGACGGTCCGTACCTGAAGCTATTCCGGCGCCGCCAGACGCACGGAGCTCGAAGCTAAGAAAGACGCCGTTCCACAGAATAGGACAATGCTTTCAGATCTAGCCATCCACAAGCTCGAACCAAGCGGTTGGGAGACAGACTATCCGTCCACCCATCATGCGTACCACCACAGACCACCACCAAAATCATTTCATCCGTCAGGAGCCCAGACCACGACGGGCCCAGCTTGACATGTTGAGACCCAGACCCAGCCACCCCGTTTCCCCGGCTTCTAGCCCGCTAGCTTGTGGCTTTTATGGTACCAGACTGTCGGAGGACGCGGAAGCGGCCTTCCGCTGAAGAATCTCCACATGTTCATACCTGGCCACGTTGCTGGCTGTCTCTGTCGGTAGTATCGAGGTGGTTTGTGCTTCACCGCTCACCCGGTCTTCACCGCATCGCAAGGTGAACGGCGCAGAGACCCATGGGGCGGGGACCCAGCTGGAGCCGTCGCGGCGGATGACAGGGAACGGCGAATCCGGCGGGAAGGATGTCATGTACATCACTGACGTCCGTGTGTGGCATCATGCGATGCAGTGCGATGCGGATTCGATGTAGGCATGGGTGCTGACAAGCACACCGAGATGCGACGTTATACCTCCCGGCGCCGCCCATCCATCGATCCACGTTCGCACATTCGCGCATATAACCGCCGAGCGAACACATCGCAGGCATGGCATTGGGCCTCACCGCCTCAGAGCTATCAATTGTCCATCAAGCGACGTCTCAATCGCCAACACCGTGGTCAGAACAGTTGGCATCAACAGCCCAGCCCCCCCGTCCCCCCCCTCCTCATCATCTGGTCTGTGTCGAGCATCACCAACCTTCCCACGTGAGGAGCACCAACTGGACCGAGCTCCCGATGAAACTACCGGTTAAACTAAAGCTCGGACGCCAGTCCTCAACCTCCGTGAAGGTTCGATAACGCAGTTCATACGCATGATGATTTCCGCAGTGCTGGCGTCTTAGCCGAGGCAGGCTAAGTAGTAGTAGCCTCGTCACAAAACCCAACGGATCAACCAACCACCAAGCTTGACGCTGCAGAGTTTTTCACGATCTTTGCGGGTTCTGGGAGGGATCCGGGTACGGGTCAAGGTACGGATGAACCAGGAAAACCTCGTCTGGTTTCGAGCATTGGCCCCGCCGCTGGACCTGGTAGGGTTTGCAGACCGCCTCTTTTGCGCTGTATTTGCCGTTGTCGCCGTCGCCGTCGCCGAGTCAGCAGCCAGGCGCTGTGTGAACGAGGGCAGGTCTTGACGTGTAGAAAGTTGCTTGGGGAAGGATTGCCAAGAAAGCCACCGTTGCTGGGGACCCGGTGGTGAGAGGGGTCGAATTAGTGCTTCCTGGTTTAGCTTCGCAAATGCCTCGGGACTTCAAGATGGATCTTCATGTATTTCTCGGCCAAGACGTCGAGGTCTCGTGGGACGATGTTTAATGAGCACCTGCTGATCTCGCCATGTGAAAGACCAAGTCGAGCCTCCTATCGTCCTGGACCGTCAACGGATCACTGAAGCTTGAATCATGGTGAATAGAAGGGGTATACTAGCTCCTATAAGTAACTATACTCTATAAACTACCACAACTCTACCATCGTCATTCTATACCTCATCCATCTCAAGCATTCGTCCTCGTGCCATCATGTCTGCTTCAAGTCCGTGTTGATGATCAAGTCATCCTTGCCCTTCATATGCATGACGATTGTCAGGCCTTCGATGCCCGTCTCGGGGCTCTTGCGTCTGGAAAACGACGTTCCGACTTTGGCATCCTTCTTCAGTCCTTGTGGACCATGGTACAAGCTTGAATGCAAGTCTACATCGGACTTGAGCTGTTCGTGTTCGGCGCTGAGGTCGACGTATCGAGTGCGCCAGGTGCAGAGGTGATGATCCGAAGCCATAGGTCTCGGTTTGTGAATATCCGTAGCAGACTTCAGTCCCTCATTCGATAGGTGGTTGATCATCTTCCGGTGTTCGACTCTTCTCACCTCTCTTGTCTCAGCAGTCTCCGTAGTATCTTCCTCAATAACCCAGCTCTTGCTCACGGGATCTTCAGCACCTTTCAAGGCCAACGATTGTTCGACTTGCTTGAGCTTCAGTCTTGGAGCCGATATCTCTCGATCGGATAGCAGATAGGCATCTGACTTGAAATCATCATGGTACCGCATTCCTTCTGCCCCATCTTCAACGCCTGGTTGTGTCTCCGAAGTTTTTGAAGACGAAACCTCGCTCGGATGGTAGAAGACGCAAGCCTTCGTCGTCTCGGCACCGGCATTGGACACGGCCTTTGATTCAGGGCGCCCTTCAGACCTTTCGACCTTCCTTAGCTGCTGCCTCCAGTTCGAGATATTTGACGTTTCTAACTGTTGTTGGTCTCTCTCAATTGTGGGTGTGTCGACTCTCCGTAAATTTCTTTGAGTCCATGGAGCCACTTCAAGGGCCTGCTCTGACTGAGGCATGTGCACTTTCTGTGGCTTTGGTCGCTCTACAACGATACTGGAGTCCTTCTGCAACATAAATGAAGGAGATGCCTTCGTACGATGCTCCAATTGACTTCCTGGTACATGTCCAGGTGGTTGCCTCAGAAGGCCCAGACCAGACCGAACTTTCTCAGACGTATGTGAGACTGGGGCATCCGGTGTTTTGACTCTCAGAGCACTACTTCTTCGCAGAGGTGGGACGCTTCGCACCTCAGGCTTTAACGGTTTCTCTCCGCCAGGTTTCACAGCTAGATCAGGTTTGTCAAGGTGGGTTTTCTGATGGGATTTTTTGAGCAATGGGAAAGATCTTCTCAGCACCTGCTTGGGTGTCTGTTGCTCGACTGCAACATCCTGGCTGATCGTGTGAGGCTTCATGCTGGTATCAATTGTTAGTCGAACATCCTCTCGAAGTGTGTGTGACTTCGGGCTAAGTTGTTCAATCTTGGGGTCATCAGTGAGAAGGTGAGTCGCCGCGTCGATGGAATTAAGGAACTTGACATCGTTGGTCAAGGAATGTCGGGCGACACCGTAGGCACTGTCTTCTTGTCGATCGATCCCCTTCTTTGGAGACCGTCCCACTCGGTCAGGCTCTTTCAATCCAGCCATCAAGTGTTCCACAATGTGTTGTGAAGTATCAGAGTCCTTTGCGTGCTGATATAGTCGGTCAACCCTCTCTTCTAAGCAACCACCCTCAGGTAGTATGCCACTTTTCAGCCCCCTTTCTCTCACTTGATTGACGCTAGCAGCTGCGGTCTCTTCCCTCTGGTTCTGAGGTTTGGCCTTTTGATATGAGCGGCAGCTAATACTGTGGCGGAAGGGATGATGGCCAGTGTGAGTTGCTCTACAGGTTGGATTGGAACATCTTGCCGAATTTTGGGAATCCCGAGATGACCTCTGACTGCGTTGTCGGCGAACAAAATCTGCCAGATGGCGCGGCACTTCTTCCACATCTTTCAGCGAATGCTTTGATTCGGCGGCTTTGTCTTTTGCTGCTCCGTTTGCCTTAAGAAATGGGCTGTTTTTCACTGTCGTTGACAAGACTTTCTGGCCAGCTTCAGGCTTCTGCAGAGTGCTGGTTCCCTCTTCCAAAGGCTCCACGGAAGGATGCGGGTGTTGAGTTTCCTTCAGAGGTAGTGGTTTTGGCGTATTTGTTCCAGCATGATGGTGCAATGCCTCTTCAGCCGTTGCCTTCTGCTCTCGGACTGAATCTGCCACTGTCCGCGCCGAGCGGATAGGCTTCTCTTGTCCTTCGACGAGATCCAAGTGTTTCGACAATACCTCCTGGATCCCGTGTATCTGTCGTGCGTGGATGCCATGGGATTCAAACCCGTCATCAGGAATCTTGCTCGTGCACATTAGGCACGAGTCATGGCCGCAATGGAGACAGTACTTTTGATCCATCAATAGCTCACCACATGAGTGGCACACTTGTTGCTTTGCTCGAGGAGCCAAAAGGTGTTCTATAGCCCCTGACCCATCATCTGAGAGCCACCCTTGAGGCCTGGAGATCCCATAGTGTTCAAAAATTTCCAAGGCACCCTGCCGTCTTGCGGCAGAGCTCACCGGTGTCAAGTTGGCAGTAGGAAGAGCTGATAAAAGCGAGAATTGCGGAACACCACGAGAGGTGCCGAGCCTCAAGTCTGCATCGATGAATCGCTCAGACCGTTCTTCGTCCAACTCAATTACGTCTTGGTCATGGGGGTGTCGGATCGGGATGTGCTGCTTACTCCTGAGGTTGCTAGCTGAGATACTCGATTGTAAGTTTGCCGATGGCACCTGTGAAAGCCGAGGTTGGGCACCTTGAGGCGATGCACTCCTGCGTCTATGACCCCGTTGGTCGCTGGTCCTTCGCGATTCTGTATCATGATATCTCGGGTCGAACGGCAGGACTGGAACATCTTCAACAAGGGTGTTACGCGAAGCTGGCTTGCCAAAACCACTATTGACTCGGCGCCCCTATCCGAGTGTTGTGTTTTGGCGTTCTCGCGATGTCTGCACGTTTGTATCTGAAGTTTGTTGTCTGACAATTGTCTTGAGCCTACGGATACGATCGCTAACGATCCCAAGAGGGATGCGTTCGACATGGTCAGTCTCCTGACTCCGTATCAACAGTGGGCTTTTGGGGAGGGGTTGCTGGACGCGGGTAACCGAAGAAGACGGCATTGCTGTTAAAGAAATACCACTAGCAAGGGCTTAAAAATTATGCGACCGTAAGAAATAACGGGTAATGTGTAAACTCATGAAGCATGATGTAGGAAAATTTGAGGACTAGTGGTCGAATACGAGGCACTGGGATGGAAGGTTCAAGTTGGGCGTTGAAAGATCTGAGAAGGTGGTTAGGCGAGTGATGCAGGTCATGCCAGGCGAGCCTGCCAAAGGCATTGAGTAGGAAGGAATCACTGGTAAGGCAAAACAGCAACAGGAGAGGAAGTAGGGCATCTAATGATAGCACAACCACGACTGGTATCAATTGTCTCGGCTCAGTGCTAAAAAAAAAGGGGGTAGGAAATTGATGTACAAGGACCATCGTCACAACACAAAACGCTGTACATTTATTTGACATGCGCAGCTAGGGTCTCGAGAACCTGGTAGAGAGTCAGCCAAAGATGCCATTCCAGCGTTTTATCAAAATCCGATACGTACCTCCAACTCGATTTTGGCCTCAGCAATATCCTGCTCGCTTCCACTACCATTCGCAACCTTCTGAGCCTCGGCGATCTGAGCCCTGACAGCATCGGCGCTGAAATCCTCCAGGGGGTAACCCTCAACGGCGTTGATGCTCATGATAGAGTTGGGCTGGACGGTAGCGAATCCACCGGACACTGCATCTCATCAGCTATCGTTTCGCTCATCCCTCCCGTGAAGTCGACATACGGAAGAACTGCTTGGCACCAGAAGATTCCTCAACAACCTCAACCAGACCAGGCTTCAGCTGCTCAATTGAAGGAACGTGGTTGGCGAGGACACCCATCTCGCCAGACTCTGCAGGAATGTTGACCTGGACAACGTCCTGAGACTTGTAGATGGACTGCATGCGGTAATTAGCTTCTATCCATCAATTGAAACGCATCGATCGTCGGAGAGCTTCAATTCAAATTATATCGGAGCTATTTTCGATCGTTCTTTTCGAATGGTTTCATACCTGGTGAGGGAGAACCAAGCTCAGCTTGATCTATTCGAAGGTTAGCCATCCCGGTGGTCAAAACAGTAGCCACAGGTGTCCTTACCTTGTCAGGAACGGCCTCGGCGTAGGTTCTTCGCTGGAGAGGAACTCGAATGGCGGCAGGGCGAGCTCGGAGAGCCGCACGGGCGATGCGGAGGGAGTTCATGATGGGCTGAGCGGTCGGGTGAGGTTGATGCTTGGGTGAGCTCAGATGAAGCCGTTGGCACGAATCTTTGCCGGAGCAGCAATTCGCGATTCGGCTAACGGGAAAATCCGATGTTGCACAGGGCACGTGCGATATCACATGACTACCTTCTGACGCCTAAAGCTGCGTCAACAGTAGTTGATCCCTCTTGGCTGAGAATTTATTCCAGAATACTACGGAGCTCTGAAAAACAGTTGGAATTTGTTTGCTACGTGAGTTTTTCGTGGTCCGGCTAAATATTGCCGATGTCCTGAAACACCTATCAAAGTCGCAGACACCGTGAACTTTTCGAAAAATTTGGCTCACAAGTAGGCCATGGAAAGTTCTCTTCCGTACGAGAACTCATCAAGCTGAAGCGTAAGAGCTTTCACGGTCTCTAAAAAGCGAGCAGGTAGTGGCTCAAAGGACTTCCAAGCCGAGTGCGCCAAGTCCGAATCTACCGACCAGTCTGGTCACTCTTTTGACTTCATATCAAGGAATTTGTCATTGGCCTTAGGCTAGCTTGCGCCAAAAGAAACTCGCATGGAATAAACCCGATTATATTGCCCCTTTAGATGTTTCTCGGAAGCTCCAGCTTCCTGGACTTCACCCAAGGATGAGCGTGTGTCGAGGGCACTGAGGTTTGGATGCCTCAGAGCTAGCAGCACCTGGGTCAAGATTGGAATACAGCAGACAATGATCTGTTTACCTGCGCGAAGTAGAAGTGTGGATGGATCCTCTTAATCCATGGACTTTGGCGATAAAGCGAGACAGAGACATTACGATGGTTCGTGTGTTATCCAGACTTACATCGTCCAGCGTTCGATGTTAATCTCATATTCTCCAACGGCTGCGTGAATATATGTGTTCGAAAGTCTCTTGCCACACGGATAACTGAGATGCGTTTCTAGCGAGTTAGTAGACAATTCAGTCTTGTTGATCAGGTCTGCACTGGTTCCTAGCTATACGTCAGAGTCTCCCTGAATCAGATAAGCGTTTAAACAAATCGACGAGCCAATTCATTATAGCAATCACACATCAAGCACTACTGTTCAGGGACAAGCCTTCTTCAAACAAGCTCCCTGTGTCGCATATCAACGCCTCGAAAGTCCGCATCCAGTCGTCATCCACAGTTTCCCAGCGACGCAGACGTGCAATTCTGGCTGCATATGACTACTACTACCGTTTTCAGACGCCTCGTAGCAGCCACAAACCAACGCGGAGTTATTAAAGCCATTTTCAGATCCAAATTCCGGGTTACTGGTCACAGGCTAGCCGACATGTCTGTCAACCAAAGGGGGCCGGAGTTACCCAGCCGCAACCATGTCGAGCGTAGTCTCTCGTTACCTGGCAGAGCCTAAGCGTCGACAACAGATATACCAGCCAACTTGGTCGCAATTTCCAGAAAGCTGGTTTTGGTAACGACATCGGCGCCACTTGATGGCACCTTTCCCGCATGCATCGTCCCCACGTTGGACAACACGCAAACCGCAGTATCACCCTCCTCCTCCCACCACAGCGCTGCTGTGAAGCCCAAAACACCGCCAAAGTGGCCTAGCCACTTACTACCTGCCGGCCGCTTCATCCGGAACAGCCCATGGCCCATCTCGACCCCTTCGGTCGCCGGCCGCCACTCCTCCATAATGGCCTGAGACGTTGGGTTGAGAAGCTTGCCGTCCCGCAGTGAGGCTGCAAACTTGACAAGGTCGGACGGCGATGAGACAATTCCGCCGGCAGTCCACTCGGTGGAGAGGTTGGAGGATGAGCAGTCGATGAGGCTGCCTCCAACAAGGGGGAAGGATGGGCAAATCCCGGCAGTGTCGCGAAAGGCGCCGGTAGTCCAGTGATAACGACAGGGTGCTTTACCTCCCCTCGGCTGCTCAAACCCTTCCAGGAACGTGTGCTCCATACCCAGTGGCTCGAGGATGCGTCGGCGAACCTCTGCTGTGACATTGTTTTGGGTGACCTTTTCGATGATGAGGCCGAGGAGAGTGTAATTGGTATTGGAGTAATACCACTTGCCAGGGTCCGGGGCCGTCTTTTTCGGTCGTCTGATGTAATCCAAAGGGTCCGTCTTAGCCCAGAGGTGAGATGGATCCGTCTCACAGCCTCTTCCTTTGCGGATCCATGATGGGTCGTCCTCCCAGCTGTCTATTCCTGCCTCGTGGCTTAGGAGGCGCGTCACGGTCGCTCCTTCAGCATCAACTATGCCGTGACACACTTCGGGATCCAGCAAATCCCCGACGGTGTCTGACAATTGCAGCTTCTTCTCCTCGATGAGCTGAAGGACGACAACGGCCACGAAGACCTTGGTGATGCTGCCGATGCCAAAGACATGTGTTGTCCCAATCGGATCGAGGCTATGGACATCACAGACGCCAGAGGCAAACGTCAATGTCTTGCGGGAGGAGGATATCGCCACGGAGAGGCCAGGCACGCCTGCTGAGACGCTCTCCCTGAGGATATTCTTGATCTGGACAACATAGTCGGCCTGGCCGGCGCTGTTATGGGCCATTGACGAGGCTGGAATTCGGGGACTTGACTGAGCAGTGTGGTTCTCCTACTTGTTTCCAGGTCACTTCAGTTCAGCGCCATCAGTACGGGTAACTTTAGTTCAAGTTCCTGCTCAGTTGCAGCAGTGGTTACCTGCTGACGCCCCACTCCGCCATGTTGCTGTACGGGACAGGGCCAAAGATGCTGGAAGTGTATATTCATCTAGGGTTATGTGGCCATTGTTCCGTCATTATCGTCTACTGACGCTGTGCGGCCTTGAGGCGGATGCTATTTCATTCGTGAGGCTCCCGGATCCTTTCCTGGTCTGGATAGCCATCAGCCTGCGCCACCTACCTGTCCTGCTCAAGCCATGCACTCGTCGTCAAGGGAGATAGCGTCTCGATTCTCGTCTGGGGTGTAGTACTGCCGAACAGTCTTCTTCGCTGGAGCAGATTCCATGTTTTCGGAGCTGTCTGAGGAAGGATTCATCTTGGCGGCCTCGTGAGGTCACTGGCATCTCTAACAGCTCAACCTGGCGCGTCTTCAAATAATGGCCAGCTACCCTATAGTTCCGTGGAAGGCTAAGCGGAAGCAGGGAACTTTCGGAATGACGATTCGAATCACTTCTGCGGCACAGTCCGGCAAGGCGACGATCTTCGAGCAACCCAAGGTCACCTCCTCTTTTCGATTATGATAGACACTTAATGATCTTCCTCTGATCACCCTCAGTCTCATTCCGTCGTAGCGACTCGGATGTAGGACAGCAACAAAGGCTCAGGTATTCATTCGCGTACTCAAAACTGCGACTAAGGAAACGTATTTCGCTGCCTCATTTCATAGCTCTAAGGAAGAAAACGCCACGAATGATTTAGAACATGCCAAGATCGACGATCATCATACAACGATACGCTTACCTCTCAGCAGTGACTCGCTGGCTTCCCACCACTGCCGTCATCAGCGCAATCGGATGCCCTGCCCCTGCCAAGTCTCATTTAGCTCCATTCCCAGAATGCCTGCCATACGTCGAAATAGGATTACTAGTGTGGTGAGGAATATCCAAAGGCGGTCTGCCAAGATCTCGAAGCGGACTCTGCACGAAGAGCATTCGAATCCGATTCTCATGCCGTCAGCAAACGGAAAAGCCGTCTCCTTTCGTACAGGTTGCGGGCGAGGACCGTGTCAGAAACGCATTTCGACCGCCGGTACGTATCGTCAAGCTAGCAAAACCGGGCAAATCGATGGAATCTTTCTAGATTCAGCATGGAAACGCCTAGCGAAAGCAAATTTTCATAGTGGGAATCCACTACCGCGGTAGCGGCTCACATCGGGTTTGAGACGCTCGTTGAAGAGACTAGAGGGGTGGCTATTAGCAGAGAAGAATTTGAAAAAATTCTGCAAGCTGCTTCTGGCCCGTTTCCCCTGTCTACCTGAATCATTTCCCCGGGGTTGAGTGAGGCTGTCGTGCGGTGTGCGTCGTAAGATTGCACAGTGCACAGCAGATTGTGGTGTCTCACATTGACCACTGTTAGATTCCAAACATCGCATACGGGACACCCGTAGCGTATGTGTCTAAGTACCAAGACCCTGATCGACATTGGCGCTACCTTGAAACATTCATGGCGTCTTGGCTTGCCTGTGAGTCCCGTGCGTCTTGTGATGGGCTGTGTCGTGGCTGGCGTCGTAGGTCAACGGATGATTGAGCGCTTGGCACCTCGTAGGCCTTTTGTCAATCACTATCCACAACTGAGACCTGGCTGAAGTGATTTGACGCAGCGGAGTGGGCGAGGGTGCAAGCGATATCGCAGAAGTAAGGTTGGAACCACGAAGTACGAGGTCATTTCATCTCACCCAACGGCGGTTGCATACCGGGACCGTCGCATTCAAGATGCAGCCGTCAGCCGAGGCTTGGCTGGATTTTGGCAAAAGCAAAGAAGACGCAGCTCAATACCCTGAATCGAAACGAGAGCTGCATAAGAGCTGCACAAGCAGCAAGCTGCAGCGCTGAGCCGGCGCGCGTTCCGGACCAGCGCTACTATGCAGCCACATGCGAGGTGATTGCTTTCTCCTGCCGAACAAGCTCCTTAGTCGTTCTCACGTGCGAATTTCTGGCCGGGGGGAGACCACCTGGACCACAGACCTGATTATAGAGGTATAGCGGCAATGGAATATCAATACGTAGATCTGGAGGGGTTGAATCCTCACCGCCGGCTACAAGACGGAAGATGGTGTCGGGAGACCTGACTTTGAAGAAGAAGAGGAGACTGAGGTGTAAGACGCGAATCAGCGACAGTGAGATATTGATCACCCGGACGTCCAGCTGGCGCACGCCAGTGGCTTTGGGAGGCATCGGCATAGGACGCAGGGAGAGCGGAGATGACTAGAAGGTGGCATCGTCCTGCATGAGGCGCGCCGGGCTAGAACATCAAAGCGGCAACCGCCACGAGTGAGAGTTGCACCAAGCATGAGAATTTACCTGCACGCGCTGATGCCGCTTTGTCGCATCTCGCGATAGATGTGGGGATGAACGAGCGACGCGGGGGTTAGCGTGAGGATGGGATGAGCCAAGCGACGACAGCATCGCGATGTAGCAACGGCCAAGCGATGGAGGTGACGAGAGACAGATAGCATCAGGTCGAGGCAACCATCAGTTGAGACTCTGGCGGGTGCCGAGCCTCGTACTTGCTTCCATCAGGGTCACATTGCCCGTTTTTTTTTCAATGCAGAGGAAGAGTAAGAGTACAACGTTCGCGATACGGACCGGCCATGTGGGATCTCTGGTGGCTGGCTTCATGAGGCCGTGACTGGACGGACTGTCTCACCAAGAGCCGTCTTGCCGTCCATGGCGCGCGGCCCGAATGGTTTGGTGTTGTCTTGATGTCCGCGCTGGTGGTGGACTTGATGGGCGCGATGGGCGCGAGGGGCAAATGTCCATCAGTCTGAATGCTGCGAATCCCAGAAGCGTGGCACTGCGGGGGAGACGAGCTATGGGTTGAGCTATGGGTCGATGGTCATGTATGACTGGAAGCCGGACAGGTTGAGCGTGCCGATGCCAGACACCGGCGCCCGTGGTGATGTGCAGATATGCAGCACCAACTCTGCCCAAGCTTTTTGTCGAGGCCTGTCGTTGGCTGGGTGAAGATGATTGACGGTGACGAGGCCGAGAACTGACATGATGGAGGGTGTCCATGAGAAGTGCCGGGTCAGGTGTCGCATTCACTCCTCACCAACCATGACCTCTGGATCTTGACGTGCTGGAGCAACAGTAAGATCTTTGGCCCTAATGCGGACCCGGGAGGAGGTCGGGACGTTTGTGCTGCTGGCGCGGCTACGGCAGGGAAATGGAGGCTCGGACGGGGGCCGAGACTTTGCTTTTGGCCGCTACTGATGCATGACGAGCCCTGATCAACAACAACATGATGATGGTCTTGCGATTCTGCTTGGCGAAAAGGGCACTACGCCAAGCTGGGCTGTCCGGTCGCGAAATAGACGATGAATGCAGAACGCGGTGCTAATAAAACACCAGCATAACTGGAGATGAACCGGGGACCGAGGGCGGACGGCCGGCTGTGGAGCAAACCGGGATGTTGAGACAATTGACGATGCCATGATGAAAGAGTTGCATTATGGCAGCGATGTGGCTCTGGGGGGGCTGCATTGCCGAGGAAGCTGTCGAGCCATGACTGCAAGGATGTTCCACTGAGCGTGCTTGTGTTCGTTGGCGTATCTGCAGCAGCAACGCAATAAGCAATAAGCTCCAGAACGGTCCCAGGGGACTGGAGGGTTTATGGTTTGTGAACGACCCCCTGCTGACGAGCTGTTACGGCGACGCCGCGCACAACACTGGCAATGGCTGATAGCCGCCGAATATTCCAAAACTGTCAGCGGCGAGCACACGGTACACCGCTCTTCAGCCGGCCAGCCAGCCAGCCACTTCGAAGTGAGGATCCCGTGTTAGAAACTAACGCTGGAAAACAATTGGGAGGAAATTGAGGGAAGGGCCGCTGGTGGGGTCCAGAGTGGTTGATGAATCGAGCGGGCAGCCCCTTTGTGGCGGTTTGCTTCAGAGAATTTCTCTGCTGGTCAGTTAGTCACTGGTCGACGGAGAATGGACAAAGCTCACTGACCATCGCTGCTCGCCTGGGTGCAGTACCAGAAGACTCCCGGGGGGGGGACACCGACAGAAATCGGCGAAATAGCGGAGGCTCCTCTGCCAACAGCAGCTGCAGCATCACAGTACCTCATACCGTGACAGTGGAATTGGTAATTGTACAGTGCAGGTTGACAGTGTTGGCGCATCGTCCGTTTTCGGCGTCGGCGTGTTGAGCGTGCTGCGGCCGCCGCTGACAGGTGCCACGGAGTGAATCGGGGGGCTCTGAATGGTCAGACGCCAGAAGGGGGTTCGATCGCACTGCACTGTGCGTCGGGTGAGGCATCCATCCCGTACGGAGTACAGCAGAGGCTCCATGAGATATTTTTCTGCGCCGCCGTCGAGATGGCGTGCAGCACACATCTGGCCTTCGTCCAATCCAACACTGTGCTCGGCAGAACGATGGGGCACCTTTAGGGCCTCTAGGGGTCTGTGGGAAGCCGAGATCGAATTTCTTCGGCTCAGACCCAGCAATCCTGCTGCCATAGAATCTTAGATGCCTTGGACAAATCCCTGAAAAGGCAACGCCCCGGGCGCCAGGGCTTTTCCAGGGCTGAGACCGGTCGCTGGAAGCCAAAGTGCCAGAGATTCATAATTACCTCTCCCCTGCCCTGCGCCCCCCCTCCCAATATCCACCCCTGCCCGTGCCTCGCGGCAAAGACAAGGGCGAACTGGAGACTCATTCTCTTTCTTTTTTTGGTGGTATAATTTTACCCGCTCCTTGCACGGCGCACATCAGTCATCTTTGATCTTAGACTGCTCTCGGGATATCGTTGATTTTTTCTGTCCTCCGGTGCCCCCAACCGACACGGCCTTACCAATCCGACTGAAAAGGCAAATACTTACAGATCACCCTCCTCCCACCGACTTTCAACTCTCCCCTCTACATCCACGTCCGCTCACCCTTGCGCTCGGCAGATCTTCTTCCTCTTCTATTCCTTCTGACCTGCCTCTGTCTCACGCCAAGCCGATCGGTAGACGTCATTTAGAAACACTGCCAAGACCGAACTGCCACACCAGCAGCCGCGCACCTACCACCACCCCCAAACACCAGGACCCTTGACAATTGAAACACCCATTTCTCCGCCTATCCCTCGTCTGACTTCTAAAAGAGCTCGGTCCGTGGTATTGCGCTCGAGATTGTTCGCTCCGTCTCATCTTGACGTTCCTTTCATCAACTTTTTACACCAGTGCTTCTATTGCAGTCGACCATGTGCGTCCTCCTGTTATAGCACCACGGTCCTGAGGGACATACCGCACCAAGCAACTGCGCCAAGAGAACTCGCCCTTTCAAAGCAATACGTCTGCACCCGCTTGTAGACTGCAGCTGCTTTAATCCATTCGGCGATTATTGAGTCGATTGACGTGCTTGATCGACCGAAGACCTTTTGCCTTTTTCGGACCTCGGAGAAATTGTCCCAGATAGACATTTCGACATCATAGACCAGCCCGATCCTGTTTCGACAACCGCTTATATCTTAAGACTCGATTCCTGCTTGTTCCCAAGACCTTGAGATCCTCCATCAACATGATGTCCAACAATCCAGATATCGATTGGGTGGCGCACAACTCAGAAGAACCTGAGGAAGCTGACGAACCACCCGAGTTGCTGAAGCGAATCTCTTCTGCTAACTTTCGAAAAACAACCATTCGACGCCCCAGTGAACAGTCGTCGCTCTTGACGAAGGCTATCATGGGACATTCAGACGACGAGAACGTACAATTCCACGAACTCCCTCACCCTATTTTGACCAACAATCATCGGCGACGATCCATGACCAGCAACATCAGCGTTGCCTCAACTGCCGACCTAACCAGCGACACTGGCTTAACCAGCCCCTCACGACCCAACACTCCAAGTCCACCTCATCATGAATACCCAGTGCTCCCACTGAACGGAGATGCAGAGTTAAAGGACGTGTCTTTTCTCGGAGCCATGTTGAAGCAGCAGAACCAACCTGCGGCCCCCAAAGAAGCTCCCCGAAAGCGATGTATCCAGTTTGCTTGCGCCAAACCAGCCCCTCAAGAGCCTCCTCGCCCTCAGTCTGTGGCGAGAGAATCATCCGGCCAAGATGCTCCTCGGAGATCGTGCATCAAGTTTGCATGTCCTAGTCGCCCAAGCTCGACGCAAAACACACCACCGATGCAATCAGGCTCATCATTGAACCATGCAGCTCGTAACGACAAGCACGAATCTCCTTCAACACCCAAGCGAAGCTCAGTAGCATCAGCTGCCGCCTCTCTTACACCTCGACAGCCAACTACACGGAAAACCCCGGCTTCAAGGCCCCTCTTTCTTCGAGCCAACTCCAAGGACCTTCACAACGACGGAGCTCATTTCCATGAATTTGCCAGCGGAATGGCTCGCGAGGATGATTGGATTCGCCACAATCATTCTACCGTGGGAAAGAAGTTGACCATCGACGACACCTTATTCAAGGAGAACCATATCCGCCGTCTTGCCATTGAGGCAGAGGAGGAAGATGAGCTCGAGAATGAGGACGACGAAGCTGCTCTGGATGAAGATGATGAAGATGATGAGGATGGTGATCTTGATGAATTCGACGCTGATTTGGATGACTTGGAGGAGGATGAGGAACTTGACGAGGACGACGAGGACGATGACAACTCTGATGGCTACCACACAGATGAAGAGACCGGGTTTGCTGATTCTGACGAAGAAGAAGATGACAATGAGAACATGGCTATGTGGACTCCCAGTCAAAAGGCTCTGGTTTCTACCGAGTCAATAATTCGAAGACCGTCGCTCTGTGAACAGCAGTCCGACTCATCTATTGCTACCCTTAGCAATCAGCCCAGTCCTCGCCGAATTAAAACGAAGCGCCTTAAGTCTCGGAACGACACCCCCGATCTTCCAGATAGCACCGATTTCGTGTGCGGCACCCTTGATGAGGATAGGCCTCTGGAGGAAGCCTATCTCTCATGCATGGCTGCTCGCCGAAACGAAAAGCTTCGCATTATTCCTCAGGACATCGACCCCAGCTTTCCAACCTCGGATCCCGAGAATGACGAGGAGGAAGAAATCTTTAACCCTGTCCGTCGTGACAGCGATGAAGAGGAATGGATGCATGGTGAGATGGAAGATCTTCACCATGGGCAAGAATACCCTCGACGCAGGCGCAAGAGTGAGCACGCCTCTCCAAAACGATGTCGCTCGCCGCCGCCCAAGCGTCATCACTCACCACCTCCAAAGACTCGTGGTAGATCGCCCAAGCCTTTGTTCGACCGTCACTCCCCTCGTAAGACGCAATCTCCTTCCCGTAAGATCATGACTACCCCGCTCGGATCGCCTCGGTGTGGCCAGGTCAAGTTCAACCTTGCAGGCCGCCCTGGTCTGACGCATACCAAGTCACTGCCTCGAGCTGGCGTGGGAATCGCATTCACTCAACTCAAGCACATTCGTCAGCACAAGGCCAAACACGACGACGACATCCACGTTCGTGGAGCTATCGACATCGTCAAGGGCCTGGAGAGGAAGAGGCAGCGACGCAAGGAAAAATTCCATCAGAAGTATTGCAACAGGGCTCGACGAGGTCAGATCCCTGAGCGCAAACCATTACCCGGCCTTGGAGCGGAACGCATGCGTGAGCTCGGCCTTATCATGGCTGGAAAGAAGGACCAGGGCAACTATGTCCTCTCGGTCTAAGCCCATTTTCTTTTTTTCATTTGTCAGAATTTTAGGACGCGGCGATAATCGGAAACCAGTACGACCGCCGGTGCTGGTGATTGCTTATATGGCATAGCAAGGAGCATATGACATTATACTGAGGCTCATTTTGGCGGCCTCTCCATACACCTTCTCCCCTACAGATGCTACGAACTCATCCATCTGTATCTACTCCCCTTCGGAGGATATGACTATGAATTTTCATGTATATACCTTTTTTCCCCTATCGGATCAGTATCAGCATAGCATCAGGCGATCGGACAAGACTCGCAGGCCTATGGATGGAAGTTTGCATGAACCATTTGGATACCCAATAACGAATTTTGACTTGGGGAATATGGGAATCACTGCTTGGCGTTGGAAGAGACAGATTACATAGGTATCATTAACGACTTTGATATCAAATCCTGACTAAGGCCTAACACCGCGTGCATGTGATGCCATTGTTGTCATTCAAAAGATGTTGGTTGTCCTCGTGAATTATATTGTTCGTATGGTCGTTCGGTGTATCGGCAGCTTGCGAGTTAGATGGCGCGAGCTCGTGTCTCCTCGCTGCCTCCTCATCGCGTAAATTGAACTTGGCTAATTCTGACGTCTTTGGCAAAGCGGGAACATCAAGTACAAGATGTTTCGGTGAATTATTGATTGCATTCAGAATGATGCGAGGTCCTGTCTGCGACCGTTTTCGTCGCCTCAGTCGCCACCGTGGCAGCTGGCTGATTCATGCCTAATTTCTGAGGCACAAAACCGCCGTCACCCTTTATGCCAGCTTTTGACGAAAGTCGATCGGCGCCTTAGATTTGAACCAGCTAAGCATCAACGACGCCAACGATAACGCCGCGAATAACGAAAAGGCCACACCTGTTTCTTTCTCGACTCGATTTTGTACTCTTTGATACGCCTAGTCAACATGTGGATCGTCAACTGGTGTATGCTTGCGCTGAAAGATCAAGTGTACTGCTATGGATGGGCTGACACGTGCTACGATTAGTTTACGACGTGCTGTCCTCGCTGGGACTGCTCAACAAGCATGGAAAGCTACTATTCCTTGGTCTCGATAACGCTGGAAAGACAACTCTGTTGCACATGCTGAAGGTATGCTGGATCGCCTCGTCGGGCGCTGGATCAGTTACCGACACAATAAATCTGCCCGCCGCGTAGTGGCAGCCAGATGGCTCGAGACGACACAAGCTGATCTTGTGGCATACAGAACGACCGAGTTGCTATCCTTCAGCCTACTCTTCACCCCAGTGAGTACGATTTGGTGGCATCCTGTCACCGTTGATGCGTACGTGTCACCATGCTGACAGGTTCATGACAGCGTCCGAGGAGCTGGCCATTGGCAACGTTCGGTTCACCACCTTTGACTTGGGCGGCCATCAGCAGGGTATGTGAAGGCTCCCCGATGTGTGGAATCTGCTGGCTGACAACTAAACTCTAGCCCGCCGAATTTGGAGAGATTACTTCCCCGAAGTCAACGGTGTCGTCTTCCTCATCGACGCCAAGGACTTGGAACGATTCCCCGAAGCTAAGGCTGAGCTCGATGCTCTTCTCTCTATGGAGGAGCTCTCGAAAGTCCCCTTCGTCATCCTGGGTAATAAGATCGACCACCCTGATGCCGTCTCCGAAGACGAGCTGCGACACCAGCTTGGCATGTACCAGACCACCGGTAAGGGTAAGGTTCAGTTGGAGGGTATTCGACCGATCGAGGTGTTTATGTGCTCTGTGGTCATGAGACAAGGATACGGCGAGGCTATACGCTGGTTGTCGCAGTACGTGTAGGGGGAAAAAGAGCTGGAGAGCCGAGGCCAAGAAGGGTTCTAGAGAGGGGGCCTGAGGGGGGCGATTGTTCCTCGCCGTGTATGAGATTCAGCATTCTCTTTTAGGCGAACTTGGGTCGTGCAATTCTACTACGTATATCATGATCGATGCTCTAACTTTGACGATGCCATTGGGAGCCCCTGGTCATGGTGACTGGGGGGATCCTGAATAGGGTTCTGGCGGAACCGAACGGGTGGGTTCATGAACTGGCTTGGATGCCAGGGACGTGCGTGGGGATGCTATCCCTGCCCAACAAAAGCGTTGGGGATAAAGAAATCATTTAGCCAGCAAGCCGAGGCTGTTTTGAACGTGTAGCGGGGCTTTGATATCGTGCTCTCGACTCGCGGCACGATTGAGCGAGGTATGGAGGCAACTGAAATCCGGCTGCTGCTACGGACCTAGACCTGATCCGCTAAGCCTACAGCGAGACGAACCGCCGAGGCCGCCCGGGTTCGCGCATTGGCGGCGCGCGCCCACTGTCCCCCAACGAAATGTAGCCACAGCCGACGTCATCCCACTCCGGCACGTAGGCCGTCGCATCACGGGAGTAGCCTGCTGACGACTCCCATGAAGAATTCTCCCATAGCCTACTGCGTTACTTTGTTTTGCCTCATGGCAATGTCATAGAACCTGAACAAGATATGGTCACCATGGCGGAGGAACGTGTGCACTTCCCGGCTCGGAATACCGAATACGGCTTTGCGCCCGAGGCGTTTGATCCCTCCAACCTCCCAGATGTCGACCGGGAGTTTGTCGATACCGACGACCTGATTGCCTTCGAGAAGGCCCTGCAAGCACCAGATCCGTTGCACAGCCCTAGCGACGAGGGGGGCGTGAGATCACCGAGGAGTCCAACCTCACTTAGTTTCACGAAGCGCGATTCACAGGTCGAGGGGCACTTTGAGAATGACAGCGCAGCAGTCGCGGCGGCAGCAGCCGGTGCTGCGTCGGGGGACATACCAGTGACGTCGCCAAGTCAGGGAACGTTTATCACAGCGCAGAACGACTGGGCACCTGTCAATTCTCGAGTCCTTGGGCGGAGGAGAGGCCAGAGGAAGAGAAGGAGGTCGAAGAGGGTAGGCAAGCGTGCCGTGGAGGGCTTGCTGGGAACACGAACAAAGGACGAAACACGCGAGGGCTATCTGTACCAGTTGTTGAAGTGGCCCCTCCTACTCTCCGTTGTCGCGTGGCTCGCCGGCCTCGGCATCGCATACCTCTTCACCAGGCTATATATATGGGTCTTTGAGCACTTCTTCACGTGGCGCGGCAAGCGGCAGCAGCTTCGACGGAACATGCGGCAGACGTCGAATTATCACGATTGGGTTGCTGCCGCCAAAGAATTGGACGGGTACCTGGGACGACAGACCTGGAAAGAAGAAAACGAGTTCGCGTATTACGATTCAAAGACAGTCAGGAGGGTGTGGGATCAGATGAAGAAGACAAGGGAGCGTGCAGAGGAGCAAGAGAACCTGGGAGAGAAGGGCGAAGATGGTAGAGCCGTGGTCGAGTTGAAGGCTTTGGTTGAGGCCTGTGTCAAGAACAACTTTGTTGGCGTGGAAAATGCAAGGCTTTACTCGCAATCGTATTTCGGGACCAAGAACCTGGTGCAGAACTTCCTTGATGAAGGTATGTGATGACTGTCCCGTTTCGCCGACTGTCTTGTCTGGACTAACATGACAACAGTCGAAAAGAGCCTGAAGTTTCTTACAACAACCCAACAACTTGACTTGGAGGAGAGACGAATTCTCTTTAAGCATGTCTACGCAAATTTCGGCCGTACGGCCCTTTGTCTATCGGGGGGTGCCGCGTTCGCGTATTATCATCTTGGCGTCGTAAGAGCCCTTTTAGACGAAGATCTCATACCAGACGTCATCACCGGAACTAGCGGTGGTGCCCTCATCGCGGCCTTGGTTGCTACACGCACCAACGAAGAGCTGAAAGAACTCCTCGTGCCAGGCTTGGCAGAGAGGATCAATGCTTGCGGAGAGCCTTTTACTGTCTGGATGCCCCGGTGGTGGAAGACTGGGGCTCGCTTCGACTCGGTGGATTGGGCTCGACGTTGCAGCTGGTGGACTCGGGGTTCGTTGACGTTTCGGGAGGCGTACGAACGGACAGGGCGAATACTCAATGTGACCTGCGTGCCGGCTGATCCGCACTCGCCTACGATTCTGTGCAACTACCTCACAAGTCCTAGTTGTGTGGTATGGTCTGCCGTGTTAGCTTCAGCCGCAGTTCCTGGAATCCTCAATCCGGTGGTACTGATGATGAAGACCAGTGAGGGCGTGCTTGTCCCGTACTCTTTCGGACATAAATGGAAAGATGGGAGCCTTAGAACTGATATTCCAATCAAAGCCCTGAACACGCACTTCAACGTCAACTTTACCATTGTCAGCCAGGTCAATCCGCATATCAACCTGTTCTTCTTCTCGTCCAGGGGCTCCGTCGGTCACCCTGTCACACATCGAAAGGGGCGGGGCTGGCGAGGGGGCTATCTCATGTCTGCATTCGAGCATCTACTCAAACTGGATATGAACAAGTGGTTAAAGTTCATCCGGCACGCGGAGCTGCTTCCTCGCCCTCTTGGGCAGGACTGGAGCCAGCTGTGGCTGCAAGAGTTCAGCGGGACAATCACCATCTGGCCAAAGTCTATCCCGTCGGACTTTTGGCACATCCTATCCGATCCTGACCCGCACCGACTGGGGCGTATGCTCCATGAGGGCAAGCAGAGCGCATTTCCCAAGCTCAAGTTCGTCGCGAACCGGCTCAAAGTGGAGAGGTTGATAGAAAACGGCCGCCGGGAGACTCGGCCCTGGGCCTACGGAGGCGGCATCCAGAGAATCATCAGCGATGACGATTTGAGAAGCCTTTTGATCGACGACGTGGGCAAAGGCTCGACGACGGAGGACGACACGGATGGTGAAGAGTTCAACGGGTTTGGGCTCGGGCTTGGCATGTCTGCCCTGGAGGAGGATGATGATGATATCTATGCGCACGAGAAGAGCGATACGAGCTCTAGATCTACTTCCCGAGTCACTATAGATGATTGATAATTGGGGTTGTTCTTAGGGGTAGAACTGCTGGATTGGAGTTTTTTTTTTTTT
>JAMYIC010000833.1:0-19558 GCA_024112705.1 Microcera coccophila
AGCCAGGAAGACCGAGTATTGGAGGCGTCAAGGGCCAAGCCTATTGGAAATGACCGTAGCCACATTCCTCGGTCTAACTCTACACTGTAATGTACGTAGTGGAAGTGGCACGGTTAGGATACATAAGACATCCCTGTAGCACTCTTTTAGGGAGGATCATCAAGGATCAATTCAATCACTCGTTACAGACCCATGTGTGCATCACCGATACCGAGGAATGTGGCTACAGTCATTCCCAATAGGCTTTGCCCTTGACGCCTCCAACAGCCCCTTGTTCCTCTCAGGGTTTTCTGTCATCTTGGTGCAACTCATCAATGTATTGTGGATACAAAAAGGCTAGCGGGGGATATTCCTCACTACCGCGGGTGGAAACTATGTTGCTTTACTCGAAGCCTCGCCTACTCAGTGGAAGCGGGAGAAACGGGCCTGTCCCAACCGAGGGGGCTTGACAGTTGCGCTCACACAGGGCAATGGCACTCGTCACTCTCTTTTCATATTGGGCAAACGAGGATTCGGCCTTGTCATCAAGTCCCAAGCTTTGTTGAACGATTCCCCGATGAGCGACCACAGAGCGAAGAAAAGGCGCAACATCTCGGCTGTCACGTATGGGATTGATACGGTCCTCATCAACGCACCCTGGGTCTGGATGAACTGGTCCGGGTATAACGGAGGAAGAGGAATGTTGTTCTCATCCAGATCATCTCCAATGACACAGTACATGGAGACAGGGGTGACGTCGACCGGCACTGCTGAATACACGCAGGCGATGAAACGACATGATCCACGTACGGACCCGCGTACGGGCGTGACCAGCACCCCCGGAGTGACGTGTGATTTGGCTGCTCTTGAGCCGACCTTGAGGATCACGCATTTTTCAGGCTCTTCTAGGGCGTTGAAAGTTCGAGCCACAACGGCAGGGTGGTGGCCCAGGGGGAAGATCTTATCGCAGTCTTCGCGACGAACTGGGAAAACGGTGAAATAAGCCGTGAGTACTCCGTCAGAGGACACCGACAAGGGTTCGAGTTCATTTCCGTCGTTTGGATCAGACTTTGGCAGACGGTAGTCCTTGCCTAGATCGAAAATCGAGGGCGGACACCACGACCATCCCCCATGGCGAGTCATGGGTAGCTCGCTGTGAAATATGGCGGTGCGGTGAATGCTGTAGTTGCCGAATTCGGTGAGGATGCTTCGTGTGAGCTCTGGTACTGTCTTGGAGGAATCGACGCTGGTTTTTCGGAGGACCATCAGACTTGCCACGATGACTCGATCCTTCGCCCAAGCCGTCGATCTGGTTTCCAGTATTCGCTTGAGCCCCGTAAAGTCTTGAATGTCGACCATCAGTTCTCGTATGATGCGGGATGCATTCATCTCGGGCAGCACCGGGATGTGTCGGTGGACTTCTAACTGGTTGTCCTCATCCCAGAGTATGTCCTCAATATCGACCAAGCAAGGGCCAGAGTCCGTACTCTCCACCGGTTGCTTGAAGATGAACTTGACCTTCCGGTCCCCTTTCCGGGAAGAATAGAGCTCTGCCGAGGTCCATCCTCGAGTGAACCAGGCCGAGAGGATGATGGCAATGGCGGCCTCGTGACGTCCCGGATAGGGCAGATTGGCGAGATCTTGATCATGAACAACCAAAAACTTGGACTTTTCGTAGTTTTGGAGCATGATATCTAGGGCCTTGCGCCTCGAGCTCCTTTCGATAGGGAGACAGATGGTATCCCACCAGAGGCCTTTGCATCCCAGTCGTTCGGCAATGGCGGCCCAATATTCGAAAAGACAGCTGTTCACCTCGCCCTGTTTTCCCAACCCGACACCGGTTCCGTCCGACCACACGTGTGAGATGGCCATGTAGCCATCCCCAGCTCCAGCCAGTTTCAATCCACGCGCTATCCCAGCTTCATACTTTGACGGCCGCGTGGAGACGTCCCAAGCCGTCTGCAGCCACGGAATCGGTCGCTCGACGCCTCGGAATGCATCGGCCAGGATGCCAACGTCGACTTGGAACACAGCACATGCTCCCCCGTTGCATTTGTGCAGCTGAACCATGCTGCTGGTATCCTCAAGGGCGAGGAGACACATCTGCTCGTTGCAGGCGGGGTGTCTCTTCCGTAACGGCCGGAGCCTCGAATCGTCACGTTGGAGAAGATAGCCCAGGATTGACACCATGCTGTCACACTCGCCACTCCGAGCAACGGCCAGATTCCATATCCAATGCGGACATATGTTGAGCCGCTGAATCAGAGGATGTTGCATCGCCTTGTCTGCCTGTCTAATGTCTTCGCGGCGGCAGAGATTGTAAATGAATGGCCAGCGTGATTCTGGCTGCGAGTCCCTTGGGATAATCGCTTCTGGCACCCACAAATAGCGCAGCCAGTTGATGACGGCCAATATCTCAATCATGATCTCCGTGTCACCGGGGTCGTGTGGACCATCGACTACCCAAGGAAAGATGTTGCTGCCGGGATCGATACCGCAGAGGGGCGTCGCGCGTGACAAGTTCAAAGGGGCGGGCCTAGCCGGTATGAAGTCAAAATCAAACAAAAAACTAATTCACCGGAGAATTTTACCTGTCTCTGCTTGTGGCTCTTAGGGACTGGAGAACTGTCCGCTGCATGGCCGGGTACCAGCACCCCACAAGCGTAACTATGGTCTCACGAAGGTGCTCCCACCGGCACGGCGGGACAGCAGGGCGGAGTCGGTGTCGGAATTTCTCGCAATAGTGATGGGAACATTTCTTGAGGTTGAATCCCTTGAAGAATGCAAGTACAACGCGGAAGAGCTGGTCCTTGGGAGAAAGGGTAGGATTAGGACGTCGTGACGCGTTCATCCCGTCTCGGTATGCAGTCACTTGTCTTAGTCGCAATGAGTGTGAACTTTGAGTATACCACCCGGAGTTGGGACAAGGCTGGGATGAGTTGACTGGCAGGAGAATTTCGGTGTCGATATCAACGTCCGCGACCCAGGGGTCGTTGAAGTCAGACGAACCCCCATCGCGACGCGGTCCAGTCATGGCCCAGGCGGGATTCGATATGGATCGCGAGGGTTAATCAGAGGGTGATCGTGTGCCGAGAGGATCTCAAGAGAACGGGGATTCAGCCCAGATACTGGCAAGGGTAGGTGAAGTTTATGAATGACGTCTTTTATTGAATGAATAAGCGGGGTAAAGACCAAAACAGCCATCGCCTAATTGCATCTGGCAGTGTAGGCTTAAATCGACGAATAGTTCATTTGGAATCCAGTCAGCCCTACATTCTGCAAACATGCAACAGCCCTGATTATGTAATCCTAAGCTTTTGAATTGCCTCTGATGTTATCAAAAGTTGCAAAATGACCGCCCTTCATCTCCTACCAAGGATTGCAAAATAGGCATTTCTCATATGTACATCGAAAGTTGCTGTTCTTTCCATGATACTTGAAATCAAGCCAAGTACCAAGCTCAAGGGCCATGCAACTTGTAGCTGCACTTCCACAAATGAGTCAGAATGCTTGACGGCGAAAAGAAGTGTCGGCCATTTATTTGAGCAAGATCCGCGAACCCGTCTCAGACCAAATTCGCGCATACCATTGGTGCAGTTCCACCATCCACGCGGGCATCGGCCCTTTGACACCAGCGACGACTCCCTGACTCGAGAAGAGACAACTCTTCAAGCCCAGCTCTACTTCCTGATGGGTCTTATCGACGACGGCGCTGATGACAAAAAGCCCGTCCGAGCCGCGTAGTCCTTGGTTTCGTGGCGTCCCGCCGCATCGGACGGTGATGGAGGTGGGCGTCTTCTCCACTACTTCGAAATGGTCCGTGATGCGCGTTCCCTTGTCATAGGTGCTTTGGGAGAGCTGGTCCTTGGTCCAGAGTTGATCTTCTGTTTCTACATCTCGATATTTGTATTCAAGATATCGTCGTTGAATCTCAAACCCTGCGTCAGTCAGCAACGGCAAGTGGTGTTGCAGAGGAAAAGTTCATACCCACACCACTCCATACACCACGACAAAACTCGAGCGCGAGATCGCCGTCCTTCTGGAGTAGTTCTGGACGAATTTTGCTCAGCGGGATGCGCTTGATGCAGACATCCTGAGTCGCGGGATTCTTGGAGGGATTGTAGCGCTTGTAGGTACGCGAGGTCCAAATGAAATCAGAGGCCGCGAGTGGAGATATGACAGGGTTCTTGGCCGCAAGATAAGCCGCGGTGCCAGAGGCTCCGATCAGAGTCGTCCAGACTGTTTTCGTGATGAATCCCATTGTGTTTTTGATATGTAAGAGCAACTTTGGAGATAAACACTAGACCGGAAAAGAGCGCATTGATCTGCTAAGATTACCACGCATGACTAGCAGCGATACGTCTAAGAGGATAAACGTTAATCCAGTGCAAGAACCCTGTCAAACAGTTATCAGATCTTCAATGCATTAACAATTACCTAATCCTTTTATGACTGAGTTGAATGCAAGATTGAGTCCTATCACCTAGCCCGTTCTGAAAGTATTCTTGTGCTTTAGTGTAGAGATCGTGATTTACCAAACGAGAACGTTTTTTATTGAACTCCCTAGGCACTATGAAAAATCACTAATTTGTTGCTTGATATATCGGGACGAAGCGAGTAAGACTGCGCATTAATTCTTTAGTATTAATCTTGGATGCATGCATTCGCCAACGCTGCACACAAGTAAGACGCTGCAACGGGGACTCATTCTTATAACCGAGCAGAGCGCCATGTCGCCATAGACGGTTCCAATTTGGTTTTAAGATAAAACTGCGCTTACGGTCGGCCAAGGGTGATTTTTGTTTATTTTCATCGAAAGACGATGAGATGAGGCAGAGCGAACTCCTCGAACCAACATCCCTCGAACCGAGATATACTCTGAGTTAGGTAGTATATCAATTATAGCCAGCTGACAAGGCAAGGAAATTAATGATGCATGCTAACCTAGAACGACATATCCACTTCCCACCCCCCCGCTAGGTGTTGCTGCTGAAATTCAAGCTGTAAGCTGTGGTTTTTCCGTCAAGTCGCTGCTCAACATTGTCAAACCCTCAGTCTCGTTTTCGTTAGCGCTCCCATAATCATGTCTAGAAGACTCGATTCCCTCGTTTCACGCCGTTTCTGTGTCAACCATAGTCCTTCTATTCAAGAGGCGAACAAGTCGCTCGTGATCCAAGCGGTTTCTGGTCTTGTCGGAGTAGTCTCACAAGAGTGGACCGAAAGCATCTTTGATTCAAACAAGAGGAATGATAAAGGGCATGGGAGACCACCGTCGCTGACGGATGTGAACAAAGCTGCACCGGGTAGTCTCCTATAGTAACCGCGGTCAAGAGCAAGAATTTGAGATCGACCACGCAAGCGATTGCTAATATCAAATGACAACGCGAGATTCCGTTAGCGATATGCAACATAGCACCGAATTCTCTACCACGTTTCTTTTCAGCGTTATTCATATCCCGAGAGACCTAATGAACTCCTGGTCCAGCCCGCGTGGTCCGCCTTGCACTCAAGTCCATTAATAGAGGGATCGGCCCTCTACAAGTGGCAAGGCCTTGCTTCTTATTTCAAGACAGCATCCCGCAGAATTCGAGCTAATCAATTATCGCCGGTAAGGTCTTACAAAGTCCCAACAAAAAAGTTGCCCCCAAAACCTGCGTGGATTGGGGGCTGCTCGTGAAGGAATAATCCCAGCTTGCCCTAATCAATTCAATTTTGAACCACTTCCGTTATGAACATTAGAAATACAAAATCGAATATCCAGCCGTGTCTCTACAGCGCGCCTACAGAACTCCGTCGGCCAAGCCCGCCCTCAGCCCCATCCTTCCACCTGCCTAATGGGGACTCCTCCTACATGCCACTATCACTCATGTGGACAGTATACCGTATACGATTCCTCCTGTATAGGTGAAGGCTTCGGACTCCCCGGATTTGGTAATTGTGAACCTATCAAATCTTCTAGAGGGTAGCATCGCCGTTGTACGGTACCGAAGAGCTAGGAAGCCATCTCAGGCACCCGTGGGGGATAAATCGCCGAGAATAGAGCCCCTTGGTCCGGCCCAGCCGTGGTCACTCCGCTGCAATAACCAATCACTGAGGACCGAGGTTAAGGTTTCCTCAATTGATTTGGTAGCGTCGATTGAATGGGTATCGCAAGTATTCAAGCTCGGTAACGGCCGCTAATCGATAGACCGGTACAATCGGATGACCGTGCAGAGCTGATACGTCGTCCCCATAATATTTCTACTTATTCGAAACAAACGGAGGGCGTTTGACTACAACGGTGGAAACAGTAGCAAATCATTTGCGACCGTGGCAGCAATATAGGGAGGCTCTCCAAGGCAGCCGTGTTTTCTTTCAGCTCCGGTGGGTCAGCTTAATATCGAAGGAAAATCAGCAGACCTCCGGACAATGCTTATATGAACGGACATTCAAGCCGCGTCTTAGCTCCAACCTTCAATACGACTAGGAACGGGTCGCATTCGGGTGCTGTGGAAAATAGTAATACCTTCCTGGTAAGTGCTTAGCGGACTATCAGAGGCTCAACTATAAGAACAAGAGGTATTGCGAACTCGGTATACTATCATCAAGCTCAACCATCATCAAGCTCAACCATCTTCAAGCTAAACCATCATCACTTCTCTCGACACTCATCTCAGCAACCATGTCTCTGCTCACCGTTCTCGCTTCCGTGGCCGCCCTCGCCACTCCTGCCTTGGCAGACATCTACCCGGTCACTGTGCCGTCTGGATTCTTCGCTGGACCTCAGAGCGGCATTGGCTCGTGGTACCGTGCAAACGCCCCCGGCGACAGCACCACTGGTAAAAGTTGGTGCGGATACAGCTATTACAACAGCGATCCTGTTTTTGCTCCCGTACGTAGAACCCAGTCTTGGGAATTTCGGAAAGGTCTCACTGACACGTCTATTCGGTTTGCAGTCTCTCAAGGCCATGGGCGGTGCGACCTGGGGCAGCGACCCCACGGGTTGGAAGAAGGCGACGCAGAAGTACTGCGGACTTGAGGCCAAAGTCACGGATCCCGCTACTGGAAAGACCAAGTTGATGTACCTCGGTGACTCTTTCGACGACAAGTGGGTTAGGGTAAGTTTCATGGCACGATCTAGACGTGCCAATTGATCTAACGTCCGCCAGACGCCCTCGTCCATCGACATCATGATCGACGGCTTCACGGCGATCAACGGCGACCCGAATGGCAACAAGAACATCGTCATCAACCCCGTCAAGTGGGAGTTCACCGGAAACGTGAACACAAAGTATGCCGCTCCCGGTGCCAGCTGGCCTCGTGCCGGGGGCTCGAGCCCTCCTCCCACCACCAATCCCACCAACCCGACCGGCCCTTGTGCAGGCTGCTTGGGGGCCAAGTGCGATGGCAAGACCACCGTCTGCAACAGCGGGTTGACTTGTCTGTCCCCGAACGGAGTCTGCAGCGACCAAGCTTGCAACTGGGGGTAAGTCCTGTTGGATCATGTGCGAGGGCTCCCGTGTAGTCTTGTTGCTAACCTTGATGCAGTTGCACTGGATGGTCTTGCAGCGATAGCGTGCCTTGCCAGAAGCCCAACTCTTGTGTCAGCGGCTACTGCAAGGCTTCTTAGGATGAATGTGACGCTGAAAATGGTGTAGATGGATAATGGCTGATCTACCTTTCTCTTCTGTTCAGATCTGTTCATTGGGATTTCATCCATTTCTTTCTTTCTTTCGTTCGCTCTTTAGATTCTGAGTTGCATTGTCGTTCATTATTAGAAAAGTACGGATAGCTGTAGGACCAACGAAGCTTGGGCTCGACATGCTTATAGAAAATAAATTTGACCATCTTTTGCTTGAAGGCTTTGAAATTATTGCATCATCATAGACGAGTATCGTGGTGTGCCAGCAATGTGAGTTGTGCTCCCCAATACAACCGCCGAGCTTGCCAACAAGCAGAATCGATCGCAATTTGGAATTGTGCAGTACAGCTGTTAGAAGTACTATGTCCAAAACAGTGGGCTAAAGTTAGTCGATACTCTTGTAGTGCGTGGAGATGACAGCAGGTACTGGACAAGGTACAACATTGTCAGTTAGCTGGAATTATATTTAAGCATACTTCGTGACTGCAGTGAAATTGACCCGACTGGCCGCGTGACTGCATGAGCGATAAATGCCATTGGCTCAGTATGCCTTTTTCGAGCCTGTATGCGGCTGGCTTCCCCTGCTTGATCGAGTTGATTGGTAAACTAGTGAGCGGATCTCCTCTTCTCTCATTTCTCGCCCTTCTATTGTCTCACATCTGGAATTCTCCCCTCACCGATGTTTCTGCCCAACCTCACGGTTTTCAAGCGAGGAGCGGGGTGGGACTTGAATCAAGTTTAGGAGATCAAAGTCAAGAGCATTACCTTTGGCTAGCCGTAGAAATTACCCAAAGTCACAAGCCTCCAGCTCGCTACCTTGATCGGTGACTCGGCGTGACTAACCCAGAATTAGTCCTTCTCATACGAAGGCATCCATAGTTGTATATTACTTCCAGGATGATTGGGGGAAAAAAGATAGAACTATCCAACCGATCTTGACTGTTTGAATGCCTTTGATGTCTAACTCTCGGCTGGACGGCATGATCTATTGACCGCCTCAACGCCGGGCTACGTATGGGAGCTCATCCCCTCCCGAAGCAGTGAAGCAGTCAACGATTTTCTGACGTAGAGAATGCGGTGTAAGCTCTTGTCTCAGCCGCCATTTGATGAGGACAATTAGATGAAGTCAAATCCTGCAGTAGATCCGTCATATCAGACGTTACCCGCAGCAGTCCACTTCTGAGGGGTCCCAAGATGCTTCGGTGGAGCTGGTCTACAAACGTGGCCAGTCTACAGCTCACATACGAACTCGAATATGTACGTGTTCATAAGTCATTTGCCGGTGTATAGCTCACAAGCCTTGGGGATACCAGCCATGTCCTGTAGGTACAGCTCTTTGAGTGACGAGTTACGAAATCAACTAGTATGGTACATGAACTGACTTGGACGACCTGTGCTTTCACCGAGGTAGCACTACAGGCTATCCGCAGGAAGCTGTACCGTCATTGCTTCACCGGTTATTGTGAGACATGGTCCGTTTCTCTAGGACAACGACGTGTATCAAGCCGACGACTGCCATCAAGGTCTTCAAAGAGGGGTTATAGTCCACTTGGACGAATGAAATGCGCTGCAAGTATGCAAAGCGCTGAAGTCGTACATCTAATGCATGCCCCGATGCTAGTTCACGTCATAGCTCAGTAGGCATTTCGTACTTGTTCCCTTGGCCGGACCACCAAGGTACCGCAAAGAATTTGCGATGATCCTTCGGGTAACCGGGTATGCGAAAGAGATCAAGTTCTTTACGTAAGTCAAGGTGGTTTTTAGATTATAAAAACCCCAAACGATTCGGTCCAAGACCATTGCTGTAATCATCCTTCTTCACATCACTCCTCTTCCAATCCTCGACCATCACCACCATGCCTCCTCTGCCTGTTGCCTCACCCCGAAAGGGCCACTTCGAGCCCATCGTTGTCAAGCTCCAAGAGTACATCGACTCGCTTGGCAAAAACCCCGACGGCACGACCAAGTTGGATGAGGCCGTGCAGCATGCCAGAAAGCCGCCGATGGACTCCCTGTTGGACGTCTATGATATCACAGACGGCGAATCCTTCTACGTCTATGCCAACGACTTGCTCAGGTGGACCCCGACCGAAGACTTCAAGGGTGACGACGTCTACGATGTCTTGTGTGCCTTCTACTTTGTCCTGGACCAGGCACCCCTGGGCGGCTTGCAAAACCCAATCCGTCCGGATCAAGTGGGAAAGCCTCTTACACAACTCAGCGACTGGATTCGCGAGTTTGCGCAGCATGTTGGTGGATGGATGTCCAAAGAAAAATCATTGACCCCCCATGGGTACGAGACATTCAAGAAGTCCCCCAAGTACCGCTACGATGAGTGGCGTGTGCCCGACCCCGAAAGCCCGACTGGTGGCTTCGAATGCTTCAACGACTTTTTCTCTCGCCAGTTGAAGGCCGGTGTCCGTCCTGTCTACGAGCCCGAAAACGACAGCGCGATTGTCTTCCCAGCCGACTCGAAATTCGACATGTCTTGCCCCGTCGCTAGCAACTCGGAAATCGATGTCAAAGGCATAAAATGGGGCATCAATGACCTTCTCGAGGGCAGCGACTACAAGGATGAGTTCAAGGACGGCGTTTTCATGCACTCCTTTCTCAACACCTACAACTACCACCGCCAGCACGCGCCGGTGAGCGGGAAAGTGGTGGAAGCCTGCGTCGTCCAAGGCGCCGCATACCTCCAGGTGGAAGCTGTCGATGGCAAACTGGTCAAGAAGCGCCGACTGGGGCGCAGATTCGATGGGCAGTTTCCGGACCCGGGACCCGACGTCGTCAGGCCGGACGCTGTCGACGGCGATGGCTACCAGTTTCTCCAGATGCGTGGCCTGTTCGTCATCGACAACCCTGTTCTAGGGCTCGTCGCTGTGCTTCCGATTGGCATGGCTCAAGTCTCGAGCATCGTGCCGTCTGTGGCTCGAGGTGATACTGTGAACAAGGGAAGTGAGATTTCGTGCTTCCAGTTCGGAGGCTCCGACATTGTTGTCGTTTTCCAAGCCAGGGCCGGTGTCAGTCCCAATATTGAGCCCCCTCCTCTCCAGCCGGGCAGGGACTACAGCTTGGTCAACTCGCTTCTTACATTTGCCAACCCGGAACAGTGATCTCGGGTTCAAGAGACGGTGAGACGGGAGTCCGGAAGGTTTCGTAGAGAGCTGACAACTGAATACGGAACTGCAGAAAGACTTGGAACGGTTAGTCGTATCCGGTTAATTTCTCAGGATGAGTGGGCTTATACGAGATATTGAAACTCAGCTCCTTCATTAAAACATCACTTCTTTCTCGCTGCTCCTAGCTTGACTAATGCTCTGTGAATAAAAGCTTCATGACTTTCAACGTTCGCTGAGTCGATTCTACCGACGTAGTAATACTATATCTCGTACGTAAATATAGAGCCGGCGTCAAAGATCCTCAGACCGACATACAAGCAAAGTTAATTGTTTGCCTCACCGCTAGTCTATGTTATCTTGCACTCATCATTGCCAACTGTACTCTCTCCCTCGGCTCATCTACCATTGAAGCCGCTCTTAGGATGGATAGATGTTAGGACATGGGTACGTGTATGTGAAGAAGATGTCATAAAAGCGATCGACCAAGTCTTCGCTCAAGTGTCCAGACATGGTCTTCTTAAAACTTGGTCGCATCACCAACCGGGTCAGTATCTCGATTTTGTCCTCGTCGCTGAACCTCGGGTCATCAAATTCACGGCGGCGGTATATCTGCTCCCGAACCACGAACTTTTCCTTGGTCACCGCCAGCTGCTCTATCTGTTCGATTCCTATATTCCTGTTAGTGCTGGCGCAAAGAAACAGATGCCACTACGGCAAGAGGTGCTCACCACACTCCCTTATCTTCCCTATATTCATGTTAACTCAAGTTTCACATAGAATGATTACACGACGAACTAACCAGGAAAGCCTAGAACGTAAGTGCGCAGAACTTTGTAGCGTTTTTGTTCTGCCCACATGGATTTCTCCGGGCTCCATCTCTCTAGAGCATGAGCTGACTTTATTTCGATGTCGTTCATGACGGTGGCGTAAACGAGATGATTCAACCGCTCCGGCCGCACGAGCTTTCGAACTGGACGCGAGAATTTGTGTCAGCAATGTCGATGATTGCTCAATCAAGAGCAAATCGCTCGTACCTTGCCCGAAAATGTCCTCGGGACCCTCTCTGAATCTGGGGTTGCAGAAGAGCTCAACAGTTGGTTGGACTATTATGAATTGGTTCTCAGGACTCAAAAGCATGAGCCGCAACCGCTTCGCATAGATCCAGAATCTGGCAGGCGGCAAGCACTTGTACGCCTCAGTCATGCGGAACAGGTTCCATGCACATATGCGTTTGTCAACTCCAAACAAGCTCAAGGCGTCGATTTTAGTCCACAGCTGCTGCATGCGGCCAGCTTGCTCCCAGTCCCCTTCAAAATCAGGAGGTGTTTCACTGCCTATACTCCTATTGTTTAACCGGTATGATCTCGCCACAAAAGAAATACTTACAGAGGTTCTTGTACGTGTTCACAAACACATCATCTTCTTGAACACCCTCCATATGCAAGCGGTATGCCGCGAACTTCTGACTATGTTGTTTGCCATCGAACACCGGAGGACTCGGTGTCAAAGTCCACCGCGACGTCTTTCTTGAGCCCATTGCCTTCATGAGTTCATCCAGCTTTTGCAAATGCTCGACTATCCGCTCGGTATCGGAACCTGTCACGATCTTAGGTTTGGTCATATAAGCTTCCAGGGAAGGGAGGAAGTTTGCCCGCTCTCCGAAAACAATGCGGGAGCAGTCTTGTGAGTTTTCCAACAAAATGGTGTTGATCTTGTTGACGTGGTCTGTGTTGAGTGGAAAGAATTCAAAGTAGAATTTGTCTTCCTTGGTAAAATGACCAGGCCGTCCTCCAGTCCATAGCACTCCACCATTGGAAACCTGCGAATACGAGTTCCGGGCCTTTCTGATGGGAAGGTCTTCCAGTGAAGATTTTGTATCGGGACCGAAGATGTCCTCGACGCCCATATAACGCAGACAATCTCGGTGTTGCCGTATTTCTGGGTCCTGGTCTTCTTCCGGGTTCGGTAGAAGGTTGCTTCGTAGGACAAGCATCAACTTGGGAGAGATGGGAGCGAACTCGTGGAAATTTGCGTGGGCAGTTCCATAGACCTCTCCAGTTACAACGTCCTGCGCGAAGTGATTGGGCCCTTCGAAGACATTGTAGCTATTATCAGTGAGAATGAACTCGTCTGCGACGCCCGAAGGCGTGCAAATCGCCATGTACATCATCTGAGCGTGCAATATCAGCCATTCCCCGTCGCCGCGATACATTTGCTGGCGGATTTTGGCGATCCATTCTCTGTTGGGGTCCATTTCCAAAGTCATGATTGTCTTGAGGTTCTGGAGCCAAACTTGAATGGGCCGCGTGAAGCCGTGGGCTCGCATGAAGTGGCAAAAAACATCCTTATCATTGGCCGAGTAGTCCTCAATACGCTCATGGAAGAAGCGACGGTGGAATCCCGATCCACGGTACTTGAGCAGGAAGAGAAACTTCCGAATGAGATCTCTCTCGTCTCTGGTAAGACACGCAGCCTTGTCGCCGGCTTCGAACGCCTTGGTGATTTTTCGAAATACTCTCTGAGCCTGGCTCTCCAAGTGGCTAAACATCTCTTCCACCTCATTCTGCTCTTTCTTGGTAGCCAGCGTTTTGTCTCGGTACATATCAGGCTGGCCCAAAATTCTCTTGACGGGGCTTTCGTCGATGACATAGGGGCTCTGGAGGAGATTGACATTGTTCACAACCTTGTCGCCCGGATATCTCTTCAAATTGCCTTTGTCGTAGCTGAATTTGCTCTTCTTGTTCTTTTTCCGGGATTTTCCTTGGTCTGTAGACTCCTGAGGCTTTGGAACATCTTTGGGCTCAAAATCGTGGGCGAAGTTTCTTAATAAAAACTGGGGGACAAAATGCTGATACTGAGACGTCTGGTCTCCAGCCGGGCTGGGGTTCGACATTATGAGAATGATGATGAGGTGATGATGAAGGTCAAATGTTATGAGAAAACGTGATGGTGTTGGTTTGCGGTGTAATGTCTCTGTGGGAGATATCAGCGCACCGCGGAATTGAGAGCGGGACAGCTGGATGATAAACTTAATGGCGTGTCCTGAGTACGACTCAGCAATTGATGCCTAAAAACCTGATTGAGGCCTACAGCTTGATTGGGGCCTCCTCGTAGGGCTCCCGGTCATATGCGTAGGCCTCCGTATCTCGCCAATAGCAGCTGCAGCTCGATGCACATTGCTGGATGGTTGACGTAGCAGAAGAATCCACCTACAAGGGCTCTACCTCGGGACACTGTTCGGCTGAGGATTATAAAGTCGCCATGTTCGTAGCCCTGTCTCGATCTTCCGTTCTCTCCATCAACTTCTTATCCACTCACTTCCTACACCAACCTCTCCACAACACTCTCTCCCTCAACCCGATCCTACTTCTATTCTCCGGTGACTGAAGGCACAGCCTGACTGACATCTTCCCGAGGAGCCCCCGAAAAGTAGTGCCCCGAAGCAACTTTGGACTCAGAATGCGAAGTTGCTTCGGGGCACTAGTTTTCCACTCTGTCGTCTTTGCTCCCGGGGGGCGACCATATCCCCTTTGTTTTGCCCTCTTTCTCTTCACTTTCTGCGTAAGCTTTCGTGCAGGTCTCCTTTAAAGTCGTACCGTCCTCTAACTGCTAGATCTGCAACAGACTCCGTAACATCATCACTGGATCGTGCGCGTCGCAAGAGAGAACCGTACTTTGTTTTCAAGGGCACCCACTAGGCGAACCATCACCATGGGTTTTGAAGTTCATGAGGGTAGCAATTTGCTACGGACTCCTCATCAGAACCTTCAAAGCCAGTCGTGTTCCGTCTGCCTAGGCCCCATGACAGGGCACGCCTCGCTAGTGATGCGGCACATCGATTTTGTTCAAAGGAGTGAAAGCTTGTGGATGTGGCGCTGGTTCAAGTTTGCTTCAACCATGTAGGTGTTCGAAGTTCGAGTACGAGTCTTTCTCAAGCGCTTACATTGCTATCACAGGGCAAACAACCACATCCACGGACCCGGATTAAGTCATTAAAAGGTGTCCTATTGCCTACTCCAACGTGTTGAAGACTTGGAAAGCAATATTCGATTTTTACAAAGCCTCAAAATATTCAATTTAAAAACTACTACAAGCCCGCTATCTCGAGGTCAGCCGACATCCTTCCATCGGACCAGGCCACGCCTCGACAATCCATCGATGTCAAGGGCTACACCCAAATCTTCGACAATCATGGTACCCAGCTCACTTGAGGGTATGTCCGAAGGTGACAGTACGCTGAGCACTGTCTGTGCCTTGCCTGAGGACCTTCAAGGAACTGAGGATTTTCAGTTTGACTTGCTCTCCTTCTACCAAGAGCTGACTACACTGAATGGCGAGAATGTTACCGACTACCCCCAACCCTCCCACTTACCCCCTGATACTGCTAACTTATTCGACATGGGAGCTTTACCTGATTTGACCAACAGCTTTCACCTCAACAACTACTGCGATTTTGGAGAAACATATTTCACAAACAACGACGAGGCTTCCCCCCAGTTTTCGACTAATTCGATAACGTTATCTGAGGTTTCTACGTTTTCGACTTTGACTCCGGGTTCTCTTGAGTATTCGTCTTCAACGTCGCCATATTCACCTTTTCCAAACCTTTCACCGGCCTACGTAACAACAAGCGCTATTTCGTCCGACGATTCTCCTGCGTCAACTATGACTTCCGAGTTTCTTCCATCGTCCAGCGACAACCCAACGCTACCATCACCAAATGATAACCAATCCAACAAGAACAAGCAGTCTACACAACGCTCGCAAGGGTACGTTTGGCTTGACCCCGACTCAGATGAAATGAAGAAGCGACTGACCATGGATTGAGAAAAAAGTCGTCAGATTCGCCACGAACTTCGGCCTGAGATATGCCCCGAATGCTTCAAGGGTCACCCATATAAGCGAGAGCTTGTGGAGCACATCAAGAATAATCACAAAGACCTGGCTAAAGAGCGAGGCTATGATATGCAGCGCTTCGTATGCGGGGCCTGTGGGAAGTCTTTTTCTCGGCCGTGCAACTTGAAAAGACACATCAGCAAATCGTGCAAGGGGAAGCGGAAAGGTGGTGATTAAGATGGAATGGTCCTGGCTGACAAATCTCCTTATTTTCCTATGTCTCGTTTCCTGATTTGTATCTTATTCCACATATAACGAGGAATGTGAACGTTATAAAGCTCCGAGAAAAACCATTTCTGAATTCCAAAACCTGTAGCGATCCCTTTTGATCTCACGAGATGACGACTCGAGCCGTTCTGTAACAGAAAAAGCTTCGTCAATTCAAAACTTCTTCGGTTCTATTATTCGTCCAGCGAGACTGGTGTTTTCGCCGGCAGCATCAGTTGATCGTCTGTCTCACTAAGATACTTCAATCAGTCATGAGCAAGCGGTGATGCAGTTCCAGTGGCTACCGACGCGGGCGAATTGATTGTGCTAGGTCTGTAGCATAGTCCTAGTCCTATATGAGATGGCGCTCTGAAAACCTTGCTATAGCAGCAGATTTAAAGAGAATTATAGAACCACCGCTCACCTGCCATGACGTGAAAATGTAATACAATGGCGACGAATCTTATAAGAACAACCTGGATAGACTCAAAGCCCCGGTTCGATCGTCCAGGATATCAAGGAAACCTTGTTCATCTTTAAAACTCATGCTCAGTGAACTGCCGGCTGCGTTTAGGTTCTTTAACGGAAGCTAGACCTCAAGGCTTCCATGCATAGCCATAGAAGTGCTCCAAGTCGGAAGACAAACACTTCATGTCCTTGAATCCTTACTCAGTCGGCAAGAAACTCGCTCAATACTTTTGCTGACGCCAGTGTGCTCGCCTGCCAAGAGCAAAGACGCATTGAATCGCCGTCGACTAGTTTGAGTGGACACAATGTTCGGTAACCGCCTGCGCGCTACACAATCTTCGGACCACACACTGTTTCGTGATATGGGCCGAGCTCGGAGGACATGCAGGCTACAATCCTGGCTAAACGTTAATGAATCTAGGCCAAGTACATTTTAGCGTTACTCACAGCCGAATCAGGACATGACGCTTGCTCCTAAGCGCATGTTCTGTCAGGTCCCGGGAATAGCTGGCACGTATCTGGAGCTGGGCTCATCTGGATAAGACAATGATGGTGAAGTATACAACATTCCGACCACAAACCATTGCTCGATATTATTGACTTTAGATATTATTCCTACAATATAGAATACCCGTCCTCTTCAGATACCATTTTGTATTTTCGGCTACGTGCCCTTCTCGCTGCTGTGCCGCGAAGGAACTGCAAAATGCCACTACAGACATCCCTGCTCTGGTAAGCAACAAAATTTATTCCCACTTTGTAGATCACACTCGGCGAAGATAATGCCGAGGCGGACGACGAAACGCCGATAAAGGAACATGCCGCGCTCCTCTCCTGCGGGGAAACTGTATCTTGGAATACGACGCTCTGGGACTTTGCCCATCAACACCCTCGCTCGACGATTCAATTTCTCCTCGCTGGCGTGTTGAAAATGACGGATAAAGTTATTGCTAATGAGAACGGGGCCTCATTCCGGATAGATGAGGACGTTGAAGCAGCGAAAGATGTAGCTTACACACGCCTCCATCCCTTGATCTCGGCTTTCTGACAATGTGCCACAGGGTCTCGCGGACCAGGTTAACCAGCATGGGACTCTCGACAAAGACCGACAGAAGGCTCTTGTCCGGAAGCAAGATTGGAGAATTATTCCACTCGCCGCAGGCATTTACCTACTCTGCTACTTGGATCGTTCCAACATCGGCAATGCCAAGGTCCTCAACGCCAAAACGGGAAACAATCTTCTCGCCGAGACCAACATGACGGCCAATGAGTATACCATTGCCCTGATGGTCTTTCTCATTGCGTATGCGGTCTTTGAAGTGCCTTCCAATTATTTTCTAAAAAAGGTCAAGCCGAGTCGATGGATTGCGTTCTTGATGCTGTCTTGGGGCGCTATCACCATGGGTCTGGCGGGAACGCATAGCTATGCCTCCGTCACTGTCGTGCGATTCCTGCTTGGAGTTTTCGAAGCTGGTCTGCTCATTCTGTCATTGGATAACCAATCTTGTTTGACTAATGGTTAATTTTAGGCTTATTCCCGGGTCTCGTTTATTACCTCACCTTTTGGTACCGAGCCGAAGAGAGATCGATCCGGGTCGCAGTAGTCCTTGCCTCTGCCACTCTAGCTGGTGCTTTCGGAGGTGCCATCGCCTACGGCGTTGGTCACATGAACCAAGTGCAGGGCATGTCTGCCTGGCGATGGCTGTTCCTTTTAGAGGGTGTGCCCTCTGTGGTTTCGTCCATCTTCGTGTGGTTCTTCCTCCCAGACTACCCCGAGACGGCAACCTGGCTATCCAACGAGGAGAAAGATCTTGCAGCCTATCGTCTATCGGAGCAGGCATCACATGGCAGTGGACAGTCTTTGACATGGGCGGAAGCAAAGTCGACGCTCTTGGAATGGCGGCTGTGGTGTCATTACTTTGTAAGAGGCCGATTTCCAACTACAGTCCCAGTTCAAAAAGGCTGATTTTAACCGACCCAGATATACTTTGGAATATCGGCACCCTTCTCGAGCTTGTCGCTATTTACGCCTGCTATCACGGCAGGTCTCGGTGTGAGTGGAACATGTACCAACAACGCCCTTCGCTCTCTAATGAGTCCTGATAGTATGAGAACCTGCAAGCACAACTCATGACTGTACCACCTTACGCAGTTGCTTACGTGATTACACTGCTGGTGTCCTGGTCCGCTGACCACTTCAACGCGTGAGTATTGGCGCAAAACACCCATGTCAGGCCTCGTTTGCTAACGACGAGGCAAGGCGAGCACTTCACTCAGCAGTGTTCTCCACAATCGGGGCTATTGGGTTCATCGCTTCCGCGACGCTGCCCGCCCACTCTTACGAGGTAAGTTTCTGCAATGGCGATAGCCATCTGTACGGACTACAGACTCATGTCAATCAGCAACGCTACGGATGTCTGATTGTGGCGGCATCGGGAGCTTTCGCCTGCATCCCTCCGCTGCTGGGATGGCTGTCGTCCAACTTGCAAACGACTGCAGCCATTGGTCTGGCCATTGCTCTCAACATCTCTATGGGTGCTCCAGGTCAGATTGTGGGAGTATGGATATACAAGGCAGACGAAGCAGCCCAAGGCTATCCCACCGGTCACTGGACCAATGCCGGTCTCTTGTTGTTTGTGGCCGTAGGATGCAGTGGGATGCACTTCTATTATGTATGGAAGAACAGGGAGGCGGTCAGGGCAGGGCAGCAACCTCCTTTCAAGTATTAGGCTACCAATGTATCGTGGTGGTGAGCTTTTTTACTTGGGCAAATGGCAGTCGAAACAAGAATCATACTTGACCTGACGAACTGTCAAGAATATAACTGCCAGAGTCTCACTTCATCGAATTGAGGAATTAAGTTGATAATCGGGGATTCTCCAGCGCCATACTCAGGCCCCAGAGCAACACCTTCAGCCGTGAACATCGAAGGCCGTTGCAATTGGTCCGCCAGCCAAGAAAAAGATGTCGGCAAGTGAGCGAAAACACTTGCCAAGTTTGGAGTAGCGTCCAGTATGTCTTCTCTAATTGAGGAGTCGCATTTACTTCGCACAGTAGATAAAAAGATGCCGATCTACGCCCGCTTGGATAAATCTATACCCGCACGGCGAAGTTCAATCCCGAGACCGAGTCTCATTATTCTGTTATCCGAGGAGACTTACGACGGGCCATTCTACCGAGAAGTACTCTCCTTCGCTTACAGAAGGTATCCTAATGGTTGCAAGGAGATTCAGATGCCTGCCTCTCCCAGGTAAAGGGGGCAAAAAGT
>JAMYIC010000838.1:0-13874 GCA_024112705.1 Microcera coccophila
TTACTATATAGAGTGACAAGTATAGAACTATCCAACTCTTTCTAAACACCTCCCTCTCTTACTAATTAGTGTCCTGTACTTCACCTTGGTATTCTACCTTTTTACTTCGTCCCGTAATATCCTCGAGATCTATCTCCATTCCCTGAACATCCTTCCCTCTGGGTCTTTCTCGCAAAGCCCGTGTCAGCGCGGCATATCCCTGGATCTCCTCCTTACTCAATACTCTTAACACTATAACAAACTCATCTCGCACCTCGAACCGCTCCTTGCCAATCGTCAAAGCCTCGGTACTAACAAGCTCGCGGCTAATCTTTGTCCACTTTGCGCCAGGCGGTACGTCTTCCAACTTCTTGTCGTCCTTGCGAGGCGCTACGCCCTCACGGATAGGGTTTGGCTCTTCGGGGAAGCTGGCCTTGGGCTGCTTCAGGATGCCTTTCGACGACTTCTTTCTATCCTCCTTGAGCTCGAGTTCGGATGTAGTGTTGGGGCCAGAGAGCTTCTGAAGTTGATACTGATCGGAAGGCTCTCCCTGGTTCTCGGCCTCGCTGCTCTCTCCGGGTGTCTCCATTGGTACCCCGCCGATTTCGCCCTCTGCTCCCGCAATGGCCTGGTGCGACGAGCTTGTTCCTTGCTTCGTATCGTCCTCTGAGCCAGCTCGGCGCTCGAGGTCTTCCAGGCGTCGCTTGAGCTTCTTGCCTACAATCCACCACCCATGTTAGTCCGATTCACCATGTCGTATCGAGTTCCCCCAGAGCTCCGGGTTTAAGCGGAGCCGAGTGGGAATGGGGAAGAACGTACGGTAGCTTCGCTGGGCAATGCGGTTCTGTATTCTCCTTTGCTCGGCGAGGTCGGAGATCTTGGTCCAATCCTCATCCGGAGGGCCGCTAGAAGAAGGAGGAAGGGAACCAGCACGATCACCAGCCGTGGACATACGACTGGGAACTACCTCTTGGTCTAGCTCCGTATCGTCGGCGTATAAATCGGCCTCTATTCCGAACGTCGTGTTCCATTGCTCAAAGATTGTACTAGGGCTCCATGCATTAGCACCAAAGGTAGAAGACCTCTCTTGCGACTGAGCCGATTCTACTGCGGAGGGGCTACGTGTGGAAGTTGCTGTTAGAGTTAGTGCACGTTCATCGTGCAAACGCCGAGCACTTACTATGGCCAAGATTTCGTTTGTGTGTGATGACTTCTGGCACAACGGTTGGCCCTCTATTGATCAGGGGTGGCGGAGAAAGAGTGGAAGAAGGCGTCCTATCGTGCTCGATAGGAAGAGCTGAGGGGGAAATGGCTGACTGGTATGACAGGGAGTGGATGTGAGCACTACGCTCATGGTGTACGAGATTATCCTCTCTTGTGAAGCGCTTGTCGCAGAAAAAGCACTTGTGACCCTTCGCAGCTTCGTGGGCGCTAATTCATAGTCAGCGATAGACTCTACACAACAGCAGTATAAAGCCCCATTTCAGATGCAAGGAAGATAGGTCGTGCAGCAGTTTAGATCTGACTGACCGTAGTCTCTCGATAGTCGTGAACCAGCTGGGCCTCTCGGGGCAGCATCTGCACATCAAAAGTTTTTGGAACTTGGTTCCTTCGGGAACCTTTGTAGTCCTCTGGTTGTTTTCCCCCAAGACGGCCTCAGACTCATCACCTCGCTCAGAGAAACCATCACCGTCCTCTTTAGAAGTGCTGTCCGGCTCAAATGAACTGCGTTCCTCCGGTGATGCCGTAGCATTCTCCTCGTTGCCTTCATAGCCTTCGCCTGAATGAGTAGCGTCGGCCGGCTCCACCATACCCATATATTCTCCCATGGCTCCTCGATAAATATCGGCCGGACGTTGGCGAGGGAATTTCACGCGCGGTGTCTGGCCGAGGTCATGGCCATGTGCGTCGTCAGGCCTCAGTAGGGGTGCCTTGGGTCCCAACGCAGGCGAGTTGTCCATCGGCCACATTGCCATAGTAATAGCCATGCCCGGCTCAACTACCGTCTCCCATTCGACGGGGAGAATGATCTCACTGTGAGGGCCAATTAGATCGTAACGGCCCTCCACAACCTGAGGATATATTACATCGACTTGTACAAACGCTTGCTTGATAAGGCCCTCCATGCCCTGTGATGGTGTTAGCAGTGTCTATTCAACCACATACCGGAGGAAGAATGATACCTTCCAGGTCGCACAAAGATGAAAAGGGAAGCTATACTGCCGACCTATAGCGTCTGTGAACCTGATTGGGGCTTGCTGGACCTTCTTCGTGGACACCTCACGCTTAGCTGTAGTCTCCTCTAGGATCTTGTTCAGATTCTCAGCGGCTTTCTTTGATTCCTCTGCCCCCATCCTGGCGATATCCTCAGAGTTTAACCGAGGCTCTTCTCTGTCTATGGCTTCGGTCTCATCCTCAGCCGCCCGCTGTTGTGTTTGCTCCTTGTCGTCCATCTCGGCGAAGGCCTGCCATTCATCTGAGCTGCGGCCGGAAACCTTGAGCGATGTCCATGCCTCAAGTACCGGCTGAAGAACTTTTGTCCTGAAAGGCTGTTAGTTGAAATAAAAACGTTGAATGGGAAAACGAACGAATTTGGGAGGCCCTGGGCTTGCAAGAAGGCTGTGAGCTCCTGAATCGACATGCCGCCTTCGAAGTAATGTTTTTGAATCGCAGACTGCAATTGGCGCCAATTTTCTCTAGTAATACGATTTGCCTTCTCTTCCTCCTCACTTGTTAAAATCTCCTTGTTGTCTCTTGAGATCTCCTTGCTTTCCACCATCAAAGCTTCCTCTTGTTCTCGAAGGTCCCGTTGTTCAGCCGTGAAGATATCGCGCTCTTCGGTCTCATCCGACCCAGCTTCAAGCTCAGATGCTACGTCGTTCTGCTCGTCGCTCTCTGCATCATCTCCCAATGACTCAGCTTCAATGTCAGGAAGAGCGAAAAGGGCGAGTTGCTCTAGATGCCGCCCGACGTGTTTGATGTAGGACTTTAAGCCGGAAACGCCATGTCCACAGAGGGGGCACTCTTTAGTGACATCGTCCGAGACAGACACCTCACCGCGAGCTACGACGGTGCTGAGATGCTCGTCGCTTGCGTTTGGTAGGTGCTGATGGCGAATGTGATCCCCGAGTTCCACTGCAGACGAAAACGTGCCGCCGCATTCGAAGGGGCAAGACCATGTCCGCCAGTGATACTGTGAGACGTGAAGTTGCCATCGGTGGCGGCGATCAAAGTCGGTATTTGATTCAGCACAGCGTGAGAAGAGACAAGTGTACGGGCGAAGATCCCCAAAGACGTGGCGCCTATCGATAGTTTTAGATCTGGATGAGGTCGAGGGAAGGGTGACACTTACTTCCATGCCCCTCGAGTACTAGCAGATATCATCCTGTAACAAAAAGGACACTCGAACACTCCATTTTCCGCCTCAGGTGGTGGTGGAGGAACCTTCAGTGGGGGAGCCGGCTTCATCTGCCCATCTTCCTGAATCAAAAAGCCTGCTGAGGTAGCATATGACGTCTCCGACATGGCCATATCGGATCGATTGTCCTCGTCAATCACCCCAGATCCCTTGAATTGTTCTGGAAGCGATGAGGCCACTGTTTTCGGGACAACCTCTGTCCGGCTTGTGTCCTTCTGAGTCTCTTGATCCAGGCCTGCGGCTAGCCTAGCATGATGTGCCTTGCGATACTTGAAAAACTGACGCCGGCGGGTGATGAACTTACCTAGAGCGCCGGACGAGCCCTGACTGATTTTTGGGAACTTGTCTTGGACGTAACGCACATCGTGTGCCTCGTAAAAAGATATGTCCTCGTCGGGGCCGGCGCCGAGCTTTCGGAATCTCTCGTGTGGTGCTGGGTTGGCGATTGCGACGGACAGACGCAGGAGGCAGTCGATGGCCTCGGTCATATCGGCGCAGGTTGTCGATAATCTTGTTTCTAGTGAAACATCCTCATCGCCGTCCATATCTGAGTCGGTGAGGCTGCCTTCGCTCTCTGACCCTAAGCTATCGGCAAAAGACTCTGGCTCATCCTGAATGTCTCTATCGCCCCCAGGAGACTTTCCGTGCGGAATGAGCGCGATGGTGTCCTCTAGAGACTCGGATATGTCGCGGAGAAGGTAGATGACCTGCTCCTGAAGATGAGGTGCCTCTCTCAGTCGATGATCGAGCGAAGCCGAGCCACTCTGATGAGCTGCGAGGTTCCCGGCCCACATCTTGAAGCGAATAATCTCATTCTCAAAAGTTGAGAGCAACTCGTGCAGATTTTCCGACTCGTCTAGGGACTCTATCTCTTGTTTGAACGATGTCGTAACGCTCCGAAACGACTTGAGGACATTTTGGACGTTGAGTGCAATCGTCCCTCGTTCATGGTTGCGATCCATGGCAACGAATGACCATGGCGAAGGCCAAACCGCCGGGAGAATGTTTCTTAATGGTCAACTTTTCGTATGTGGCCTGCTGGGCTTCGTTGCGACCGGCTTTTGACTGAGTGTATGGTTGCAAGAGGCTCAGCTGGAGGTTGAAAATCATGTAGCTCAGAGGTCACCAGGCTCGAGTACATTTGCATTCTCAGCCGCGTGCGGGGTTGTCTAAAAGCAGAGTTTTCATTGGGCTGTACATATGCAGGTTGTAAGAGGGCGGCTACCTCAGCCTCAATACCCGCTTACTCGAAGACTCTCCGATTCTCCGCCTCTCCATCATCGCCTCTCAGAATCGACTATTATGCGCCACGGCTGGCTTCTTCGGTAATGTCTGGGTTTGAAGTTGCAGGCATAGTCCTGGGGACGCTCCCCCTCGTCGTCACAGCCTTGGAGGCCTACAGCAAGTTCCTGCGGGACTGGGGCAAGGCTCCGGCGGAGCTGAGGAGCCTCAACCGCCAATTGTCGACGGAGCGGGTGAGGCTGTGTAACGTCTGCGAGCAGTTGATAAGCGATGTCGTGTCCCAGGGAGATATTGAGCCGATGCTGCAGGATCCATTTGGGCCTCTGTGGCAGGCAAAGGGGACCAACGACAGGATCCGGCGGAGGCTGTGGGACTCGTACGGCCCATTTGAAGACACCATCAAAGAGGTCGAAGAAGCCCTAGACAGTGTGATGCAGCGGCTCAGAATCGATGTCTCGCAGGATGGAAAGGTCAGTAGGCGTGTTCTATTGACTGAGTAACAACTGACATTACGCAGGTCGAATGGATTGACCGGACACGAGTCACCCGAGACTTCAAGAAGTTGCTATACCGCTTGAACAGAAAGGACTACCAAGAAGCACTTGAAACTATCTCCAAGGGTATCACCAATCTTGAGAGTCTGGCACAACAGAGTGTCGAGCTCGAGCCTAGACGTCGGAAACAGTCTCGATGTAAGGTGTTCAAGGTCTTGCGGGATCTCTCCGCGAGCATCTACCGGGCTCTTTGCTCCAGCATTCTCTGCGCCGACTCGCACGATGTCAGTCTAGACTTGGCAACACGGTTTATTGAGGTTGGACACGAGTGCGACGACGAAAAGATCGTCCAAGATGCTCAGTTCAAGGTGGCCATTTCCTTCGAGGTGGTCAAGGGTTCAATAAGGAAGAGGTTCTGGGACGAAGTCAACATCAAGACTGCGTCTGTATCAATGGCCTTGCCGTCTACGCCATGCGTTGCGACCACAAAGGCAAAGACCATGAAGCGAGTTGCCTTTGGCATTGATCGGGCATTATCTCGCCTAAGTTTCGTGGGGCCCCCCCCAGAAGTCACGCCTAATCTCAAGACCGCGATGGCTCTACTCACCCGACCTGCTACCAATATTGCATTCATCAAAACCCCCGAAGAGAGCACAGTACCAACAATAACCCCATTAGACCTTTGTCTGACTCTGAAAACGGCTCAGGAAGCGAGACCTGCCTGCTACGGCCACCTGGTTGATAAGGAATGCAGCCATCGTCACTTCCAGGTATATCCGCTGGGAACGGCAATCGACAGCGACGGCTGGTCAATAGTGACTCTTGAAGATGTTCTCAAGGGTAAAAGAGGCCTTCGGCCGCTGATATCGTTGGCGGAGAAAGTGAGGCTAGCGCTCGCCATTGCCTCCAGCGTGCTGCAGCTGAGCAAGACGCCTTGGCTTCCGGAGGCTCTGACACGAAAGAATGTACATTTCTTCAGGCGCGGCGGCACGCTCTCGTATGAACATCCTTTCCTACAGAGGAGACTTCCTGAGTGCTCATCCAAGTGCCTTGACGACACGACAGACAGCGGGAGCTGCTCATTATCACGCAATCCAACACTCTTCGCACTCGGTATGCTGCTACTGGAGATTATCCTCGGTTCTTCACTTGACCAACTACGTCAGCCAAACGATAAGAGTTTTGAAGATGATGACGACGGGCTCATTCGTGACTTGACTATCGCCAATCGGATGCTGGAGCAACGAGTCGCCCTGATCAACCCAGCGTATAAGGCAGTGGTCGAACGGTGTATAGGATGTACCGAGGCTAGAGGACTGGATGAAGAGGACTTTCGGCAGACGGTTTACAATGGCGTGGTCATGGAGCTGGAAGCGATCTCGGACTACACAAAGCTTGGGTTGTGAGCATTTCGACCATCCCATTACTTATAACTTGAGGACAAACAACATTTATCAAACTAATAAGCCACACCATGCAACATAGCCTTTATATAACATTGTTGTGAGCAAAATCTCCCTTCAAGATCTTTTTTCCCTACTCCAACGCTTTTTACTTGAATGCCTCATAAAGTGCTGGACTTCAAGCTCTCCTAAACCTCTACGCCATCACGAAAATGGCAACAGAACCATTGAGACCAGTTCCGTAAAGAGGTTATTTAAAAGGGCAGATTGCGCTGCCTCAAATTATTTTTTAGACGCTCGACGAGCAAGTCAGAATTCGGATGACAGGACCCTAAAGCGCAAAGCTACCGTCCATCATCTTCCCATTAACAGAGAGACAAGCCTAAATTCTTTGTGAACCTGATCAGAACAGCATATCCGAAAAGCCCAGCTTAGGATACCCTAGCTAGCAGTTCATGAAATCAGCTCTGTATATTCCGACCATTCTTTTCGTGCCCAAATCAACTGCTTCAACGGACGAGGGCCATTCTTAAAAATACAAGGTCCCCGTTTGTTTTCACCAGCGACAGTCGCAAATCCCTGTCGTTAGGGTCTGGCGACACGTTGGGGTCTGGCGTCGCCAATGGGTTATTAGGGTCAACCCGATATAACCAGTCCCGAATTCCTGCTTTAATACCTCCGCTGGTAGTATAGGCATAGTCCGATGCCAGTAATTGGCCACTGATACCAAAGATTCCTGTCACCGCATTTCGGTCTTGGGTCGTCCACACTTCGCCAGAAGTATCCGGCCCATAGGTCTGTAGCTTTGCTACGCCGGAAGGTAGAATAAAGGATACTACTTCTGTCAGTACTTTTGCACGGGATCCGGTTCTGCAGTCGAGGAAGTTGAACAAAGACGGCACTAACCAGCAACGTTGTCGGCATTCAACCCATCCTGAGGGGTCATACCAGCTAGGCATCGAAATTGGAAGATGCCAGCATATTGAAGAGTCGGCTGGTCAAATTTGCGCCACAGGGGATCGTTCTTACCACCGGAGTTGAAAAAGTCGATACAAGTCGCCGTCACCGAAGCGACACTGGATTGCCAGTTGAGAGAAGTGACTCGAGCGTCCGTTGTCGACTGTCCGTTACGAGGGATCTGGAAACGCACGTATACTGGGTGGTTTTCGTCAACTGTCAGTTCCACTACAGCACGGGTGGCAAGGTTCTGGGATGGATCAGGCTCGGCTCTGACGGGCAGCGAGCTGATTTGGAATAAAGCGAGGATCGAAAGTAACGTGAACGACCACATCTTGGGTGATTGCATTTAAGAATTGTCAAGGAGTAGGCTTATCAAGAACGAGGAACTTCCGGCGTCTCCATCTCAAAGTTCCAGCGGGATTTGATACTATATATGTCCAGTACGTTGTGCCCTATCTATATTAGGGTGAGGTACCACACATGATTTAAGGATTAACGGTAAATAGAAGCTTACCTTATTCTGACTAGAGCCATAGCTTCTGTCCAACGGTACATCCAGCTAGTCTGTTGCTCTCTGCCCCCAAATTTGTATCCGGAATTCCCGCTTATTGGTACTTTTGAAGTTCCACAACTCGGATAAACCGGACAATCGATGAATCCTCAGAACTCTCTAATGTCGGTGCCTGGAATCTTTCATGGCTTCACCGCGCTTTCTGGCTGGGTTGATCCTTGACAGCTCCCATTGCACTGGAAGAATAAGGCTGTTGTACGGTTTGACGAGACCGAGGCACATCTCGAATGTCACAGGCGCAATGTCATTAGCTCGTGTGGAGAACTGACCCTAGCCCTGTAAAGTCCTAACGGTGACTATGCTGGATTCAGAACCAAGAGCGGAACGTTGATGGATCCTCATGATCCCTTGTCAGCCCTCAGATCTGCCGGTCTCGTTCAAGGCATGCATCAGATCCGACAGTTACCTCGACTCCGCACTGGAAATGTTTCCACGAGTCAGTCATCGATCTCGTATATGCCGTCAATGTCACCATGTGGCTCAGTCTTACAGTGTTAGGCCCCTTCCTGCGTCTGCGAGACAGGGAACAGTATTTCGTAGGGTGATACGCTGATTTAAGAGTCCGTTCTAGTATGGCGGCTAGGCGAAGAAGAGTGAGTAACTGGCAAGTACTAGAATGAGAGTTTATGTTGTACACCGGCTAGGGGCCACAACTCGGAGTGTCATCGACGGCGGCCCTATTGCCAGGGGATCTTCCCGCCGATACCGTCCTTTATCGCAGACGGACCCGGCCGATTACAGCCGAACATGTTTGGTTTAAATCTATGGGTTCTCTTCCCTGTCTTCCCCGCCGTTCTTAGATTTGTCTTTTGCAGACAATCCGTATCCAATTAATTCACTTGTTGCAACAATGCGATTCAAGCGCTCTGTAACTCACGTTCTCTTCTACTTCAGCTGGACTTCCCTCGCAGCCACGCCCACATCACCAACTTGCTCTACCAATAAGCCCATAACAGTCGGATTGAACGGCACAGACGTTGCTGCAGTCCTTTCAACGCAGCTCTCTGGCGTGTGCGGAAGCGGGTCTCCTCAGTTTCCCAATAATGACAACACATGGAACTACGGGCAGATGGGGTTTCGGATCCGGAGAGTAGCTGCGACAACTGATATTTCGGCATGCTACACGGCTTTCAACGATATCATCAAGCAGTGCATTGCGGGTTCAAATCTCTGGGGAGGAGAATGGAAGCAGAACGGCGCGATATTCAACATAGATAACTTGGTCTGCTACATATCCGATTCTCGTTCCACTAGATTGGCCGTCTAACTTCTTCTCAGGCTAATCCTGCCAATCCCTTTACCGGAATTGCAAGTTCCATCTCCAGTATGGCGAGTTCCGCTTCAGCCGCTGTTTCTGCTTACAGCCAAGACTCGAGCAATGCCGCCAAAGCAAAAACTGCGGCAGGTTTGATTGCGAGTGCATTAGCATGTGAGAGCTTGATCGAACCCCTTGTCTTCCCTTATCTGTCTCTGGATTCACTGACAGGTCCATCTTCGTTTGTAGTTGCCAAGGTTAGCGGTGCGCCAGCCACTGTTGTCAGCTCACTCTCAACCGCTTCTATCGCTGCTGCAGCAGGTAAGAGGCGATCTCTCTCAAGCAGCAATGGAGACACTTCTGACAGTGAATCTTACAGCCGAAGCCGGCCCTGGCTTAGCCGCTGCCGCCGCACTCACTGGAGCGTGGGAAGCTGCAGAACACGAGGTGGAGGAGAACGAAAACGAAAGACCGACATCCAGAGTGTCCAAAACCGAGGCCTCGTCGACCAAGACTGCATCATCAACTAGGACTTCGTCTTCGACGACGTCGACTGCCACCTTCCCCATCACACTTTCTGTTTGTATGCCGAACCCCGTCTTACCAATCGGCGTGATCACCACGTACACCACGGCCACACGTCCGAGGTCGACTTCAACGACTTCGGCCTCTCCATCACCCACTCCGGTGGCCCGTTGCATCGATGATCACCTGGACGCCGATCTCTTGGGTGACATCTCCTATGTTCGTAGCAACGGGCAGAAGTGGTGCGCTGCTTTAAGTGCCAGCAAGCTCAAACTCGACTCCGCCAATCAGTACCCTCCAGAGAGTCTGGCCACACAGGGCCGGATCGTAAAAGGAACGTCAACGGGACACCAAATGTGGTTCTCGGTAGGGTGGATCTCATTCACATGCAGCGACCCCCAGAATCCGACACCAATAGATCTTGCGACCTACTCGCAGGCTAGATGTCTTGAGACCTATATGCTCATCGCAACTCAATGTCCGAGTCACGGAGGATCTCTTTATCGAGACTGTGGAATGTGGAGCATGTTTCCGACAGGTTAGAACGTAGCCTCTAAAGGCCTAGCAATGTTAGCGGTTTATATATGGTTCTGCTAGAGCCTCCTTCTGCTTCTGATGAATAGGGTTCCTTTTTTTTTTCTCGTTCTAGCTGTAATTTCGTAATGCCCCAATATCATTGAGCTAAAATGGTAAGCATAATCCACTAGCAGCACTTATCGGTCCAACAAGTTAGGCAGCTAAACCAGTCTATACGCAAGGCGCTGGCCTACAGGTTGTCATATCGCAACAGTGTTAGCCGCGAAGGCAAGAAATGCTCGCTTCACAAGATGTTCCCGATATTTTGGCAACGTCCTTGCTGTATTCTAGCTAAACCCCCCCAAGGCTAGATTCTGGGGAGGAAGCATTTGTCTGCGATCTGTGGGCCATTGAAGGAATTCGATTCAGTTGTTCTATAGTTTGGGGGACGAGAAGAGATGTTAATGCTAATGGTTACATCAGAGCTAATTATCAACCGTTATCGGTTGTTGATTGTGATAGAGGGTCTCGTCGAATGTCTTTACTTCCATGTTTTTGAGTTTGAACCATTCAATTTCTTTAAAATGACTGGATATCGTGTCCACCATATAGCAGGCGTGAGATATTCCTAGACGACGCTGGTTCCTCTGGGAGATCTAGTGGGCGACTTGGGGGCCAACTAGTAAACGTTTCTTTAATAAGATAATAATACCTAATTTATTAGCTAACTAATATGTCAATTTTATAGCAATCTCTACCTAAATATTAAGTAATAAGGTAGCTAGAATTATGTACGTCTTGATATACGCTAAAGAATGTACAAAAATCTTTGTTATGTGACTGTACTTGAGCTCGTAGGGGATACTTGGGTTTTTCCACATTTCTCCCACTGCCTCATCTACCTACACAAAACGCATCGGCTCTCGACCGGGTGTGGGAAATTGCTAAAAGGCCAAACGGTCACAAAAATGAACCCCGAAATAGTAATATAATTACAAGGGTTTATAGTCCTATCTCTCCCACGTGACGCGGCGGAGTAACTTCTGTCGCGGCCCAACATGCATCGTCTTGATCCAGGCAGCAGCTCAACGTGAGAGGCATAAGACCACTGTTCCTCCCGCCCGAGACCGTTCTATCCCCTCAAATCGCGATGGATCAAGAACCAAAAGCACCCTCTACGGCTAAGCCGTCAAGTCCCTCTCGTGAGACTCCCGACACGATGGGAAAAGGCCTAGAGTCACCTAAACCTCCTGCCCCGGCCGAACGAGTTGCTCACCCGACACACGAGCTCGAGAACATGAAAATCGGAGACAACGGTGTGCAGATGTTGGTTTCAGGGCCTGGTTATCAGTATAAGGCAAAGGGGATCGAGGGCGGCCAGGATGCTTGGCAGTGCGTGGGATCGTGGAGTGACGAGACAATTCAAGCCTTCGGGCGGGTGATGGTTGAGCGTCACGCTTCCTCGAGCAACCGCCATACGGCCAGTAACCAAGGATCGGGTAACAAGGATAGCTGTGGTCCTGGACGCAGACTTGGGTCTTCTGTGCCAAACACTCGTTTGCCAGATGCATGAGGGAGAATGGTTAAAGGTCAAGATCATTGTTGATACAAGGCCATGCCCGCGAGCCGGTTGCGGTAAAAAGACGAACAAAAATATGATGAAATATATATAGTTGACGTTTAACGCTCTCGACTCTGTATCCTAAAAAATTCCTGAAGCGAAGAATCCGAAACCGTTCCGACAAACTGTATGGCTCTGTCACCCGCAGACGCACCTTTAACTTTGAAGAGATCCTGGAGCGTGGAAACAAAGATTTGCTGCCCGTCGTTTTTCACGCTGACATCCTCGATTACGTGGAACCGGTCTGACGAGGCCCGTTGCGATGCGTCATTGCAGATGGCCAAACATTGCTTCGTGCTGTTGACCTCGCGGGCCAGTCTTTGAGCTTCCAGTTCAAGATGCGATCCGACGCCTCGGGGTCGCTGTGAGGTTTCTTCTGCCTGCAGCCGGTCCATTGTATCGTTCTTGTGCGCATGTAGCAGTGAAAGAGTGTCGTTTAGTTTATCGCTGCAATCTTTCAAGGCTGAGAGCGTCATGAGATGAGCCCGTGTTAGATCTCGCGGTACGAAACTGAACGATGTTCCCGGAGGTGAGGTCCCATTGAACAAGGGCCCCAGTTGCATCTCATTGACGTGAACTAAGACTTGAGTGCAGACCTGAAGGCACTGTTCGGTACTGTCCCGCTCCTCTCGAAACCTTTGCACGTCCGTAGTCGGCCCAGAGCGGGGCGTGGTTGACAAGGACTGTAGCTTGGCACGAATATCATCGAGATGATCTTCGAGGTCCTGGGTTGTCGTTTTCATCATATCCTTGTATTCATTAAGCACCTGCGTGGTGACCGTGCTAGAACGCCTAAAGGCGGTGTCAGACTACTAAAGCTTGACGGCGCAGAACGGTCACTTACAGATTCGCATCCGCTAGAGCGATACAGATGGTGGATTTGTATCCAGCCAAGGTATTGGTGAACCCGGCAACGTCACTATCCATGTACCTCAGTTTCGCCCAATCTCTAAAACTGGTCCTGGACCCATCGGAGTGCTTGGTGCATTTGATTATCAACGCTTCAAACTCTATGCAGGCTCTGCAGCACTGATTGAGGGGAAGCCTCAAGGAAAGGAAAGATGAATCATCGTGGCAGATGAGACCCTCGAGAGATCTGAGTACGCCGTTTAGTGCTTCGAGCTCTTCTAACAGTTGCCGGATAGTACGCGGGTGGCTCTTGAAACTCTGGACAGCCTGGTAGAGCGCTTTGCTGGACTGGATCGTAGCAGTGACGACGGCTACCAGCCCGGAGCTGACACTTAATGGATCCGCCATAGGGGCCAGCTGAATCGATGTTGGTGAGTCCAAGTAAGTAGTCAGGCTAGATCGGCATCACGTCCCCAATTACCAACATTATGGGTTGAGGGAGGCTGTGCATACGGGAATTGCCTTACGGCGACGTGTCGCAGTTAGCTGTCGATGCTGACTCAGCAGGATTCATGATGGCATCATAATGTACCCGTTGCGATGGGAGAACTAATCGTGCAAGAAGGAAGCGTTACTCGTCTCCCGGATTCAAGATGCGAAAGCGCACGAAGGTATCAAGTTGTTGAAACTAGGTAAGGTGTACGTTCCGAGCGTAGATGTCGCGAAAAGACAAGAAACCGTTGTAGTAGGCACGGTTCGTATTAGTGGACGCCAACCCGCAGTAGCGGTAACACTCACCATTTCTAATTCCCGCACTCTTTACAACAGCAATAAAGAAACAAAGCACGCGATGCGGTAAGAGGTTGAAGATCACGTAGTAAACGGCAGCTTCTGGCTTTGCTTCTCCTAAAAGGAGTACATTAAGGTTCGCTACTAATATTACTAGCTATAGTGTCGAAATACTAAATAGTAAAAAGCCATTCTACTATTCCCACCACTTACTGTATGAGACTGCCCTGGGCAAAGTTCTCAGCAGGGGCA
>JAMYIC010000839.1:0-13449 GCA_024112705.1 Microcera coccophila
TTGACAGGATGTTAATCGTGACATCAGGCTACCTATCCCTGTTCTCTGTAGCTTGGCCCCTCGCCGCTTGCTTCTTCCTCGCGAACAACTGGATGGCTTGTGGAATCTTTTTGAGATTTTTTTTTTTTCCTTTTTTTTTCCCTTTTCTTTCCGTTCGTCTCTTGTTTTTCCAGAACCCCGTCGTTGCCGACGGAGTGGGCGGGCAAGGTTGTTGAACGTGTCCTCAGCTCTCTTGGCAAACTAATGTCTCACTGTTGACCTTCTGACTCAATCCCAAGGCTATCAAGATTGCTGAAGCCTATCTGTCAATGCCAACGATCCAGAGTGCTATGCTCCTTTTAGGCTAAATTGCCAAGCAGCCGTCATGATCAGCGCTGCAAAGCTCGCCAACGCCATGCCCAATCTCGAGCATGACAGTGATAGCAGAGCTTCGCCATCAGTCTAAATCGGGAGCTCTAGAGCTCTCCCCCGTTGACCTTGCCATACTCGGCTGAACGGCTCCGCGGTAGCATGTTTTGACCCCCTGTCCTATGAGGATTATTAGCCTCCTAGGGACTGCGGCCTGGGTGACCCATCCGCTGGAGTGGGTGATGACACAAGCGGCCTTTCTCTCAGCCCGTTACACCGTTGGAGGGTGGAGTGTGGTTTATGCTTGCGGGTTCGAGACATGGATCGTTCGATAGCCTTCCGGGGACGACGTGGGTTGCAGACACCACTAGTTGATCCTCGCCCTGTTGCTCTCCTGCCAGTGCTGCGGCTCCGAAACTGCTCAAAGTCCAGAGTACCGGCAGACGAACTCTCTTGCTTGTGTTGCCGTATTCCATCTTGTGCAACAAGCCTACTTGAGAAATGGAGAAGATTGACTTTGTTGTGATCGGCGCTGGTAAGTTGAGGCCTTTCTCATCATCATCAACCCATACATCTCCGTCCCTAGTCAACCTCTCATCACACACCGGGTTTCGTCATGTATCAGACTGACCTGTATCGCAGGATGGGCGGGCCTCGCTGCCGCCAAAACCCGTCATCAGCTGCATCCGGAGGAGTCGCTAGCGATCCTCGACTCCTCTGCCACAGCTGGAGGCACATGGGCAGAACACCGTCTTTACCCGGGCCTGAAGAGCAATAACATGCTCGGCACTTATGAGTATCCGGATTTCCCCATGGACTCGGGGACTTTTGGTGTTCAGTCCGGACAGCACATTCCCGGACATGTGATCCACAACTATCTGACAAAGTACGCTCAAAAGTTCGACATCTTTGACAAGATCCGGTTTGAGTACAAGGTCGACGCCGCGGAGCATCAAGAGGATGGCGGTTGGATCTTGACGGCAAGGGATCTCAAGTCCAACAAGGATGTAAAGATCTTTGCCACCAGGCTCGTTGTTGCCACTGGTCTCACCTCTGAGGCTTTCCTCCCTCACTTTGATGGACAGGAGGAATTTGGTGCTCCCATCTTCCATGGCAAGGATTTCCTCCAACATGCCAACACCCTCGAGACGGCGAAGTCAGTGACCGTCTTTGGCGGTACCAAGACCGCTTGGGATCTCGTCTATCAGTATGCCTCCAAGGGTATCGAAGTGAACTGGGTCATCCGAGGTGAGCATCGATGCCAATCCCCGTTTCCAACTCCAGACTGACCCTTACAGAAACCGGCCACGGCCCTATATGGATGGCGCCCCCATACGTCACTCCCTTGAAGAAGTGGCTCGAAAAGCTTGCCCACACTCGCATGCTAACCTGGTTCAGCCCGTGCAGTTGGGGTGATGCCGATGGTTACGTAGCCACCCGCAACTTCTACCATGGCACCGCAATCGGCCGTGCTATTGTGAACAAGTTCTGGGCCATCCTCGCCAGTGATGTTATCGCCCTGAACCAATACGATGCTCATCCAGAGACGGCGAAGCTTAAGCCATGGAGTGAGGCCATGTTTGTGGCCTCGTCGCTGTCCATCCTCAACTATGATACCCCTTTCTTCGACCTTGTGAAGAATGGCACGGTCAAGGTCCATATTGCCGACATCAACGGTCTTTCTCAGAAGAAGGTTCATTTATCGGACGGCACCATTCTTGAGACAGACGCCCTCTGCTGTTCCACGGGTTGGAAGCACGTACCTCCCATGAAGTTCCTTCCGGAGGGCATCTCAGAAGAACTCGGTATCCCTCACACTCCATCTCCCACTACTTTCCCTCCTCAAAATGTCATCGAGAAGATCGACAAAGAAATCTTCGAACGCTTCCCTCGACTCAAGGACCAACCCGTTCAGAACAAGAAGCTCCAGCCCTTACTCGACAACAAGGGCATTTCCTCCCCCGACGCCATCAATCCATCCACCCCCCTCACCCCATACACTCTATATCATTTCATCGCTCCCCCCTCTGCAAAGTTCCTCAAGACCCGAGACATCGCCTTTGTAGGTATTCTCATGAACTTCACCATCTCAACAGTCGCCCACGCTCAGTCCATCTGGATCAACGCCTACTTCGACAACAAGCTTGCTGATCTGCCCGATCCTTCCTCGGCCGAAGGCGTTGAGAAGTTCAAGTACGAGGCCGCTTTGCACAGCCGCTTCTGCAAGTGGCGGTATCCTGCAGGCTACGGCCACAAGCTGCCCGACTTTGTCTTTGACGCGGTTCCCTACCTGGACCTATTGCTGAAGGATATGGGACTGAATATCTATCGCAAGGGGGGTATGGCGGCTGAGGCCACGGCACCGTATGGTCCAGAGGATTATAAGGACTTGGTGGAAGAGTGGAAGGAGAAGCAGGCAGCCTAGGAGATTTGATGATCGAGGGCGAAATCATGTGTTTTAAGATACCACTAGGTCGATGTTTCGTGTCATTGTCAGGTTGTTCGTTAAGAGGCTACTCGTAGGTGCCTGCGTAATAGAAATCCTGCGCATTAATTCAGTTGTCGTGTCTACCTAGCGGTGAAGATATTCACGGTCGTCTTGGTCTTAGTCCCTAGGCAGCTATCACGTGTGGGTCCAGCTTATAGTCTATATATCCTCTATCGCCCCGACCACAACTACAACATTGCGATCTCAACCAACAACATCTTTTACCAATTTTACATGTCTAAAAAATGGCATCCATCATTGACTTAACGCAAAGTGATAACTTCTCGCCTCCAGCACCCACCCGCCAAACTCGAAGCTCAGCACGCCTTCGTTCCAGAACCACAACACCCCTACCTAAACCCTCAACCTCACAGTCATTATTATCATCCCCAGACCCCTTCGGCATCGCAGCTCTAACCCTTCCCCTTACCTCTCGTCTCCGCACTCCGCCACGCAACACCCTCATCCGCAAACAGCAATGGCTCCAAACCAACACCATCGAGCCTCCCCCCAGACTCACCCACAACCCCATCCCCGCAACCCTCGTCTTCGCGCAAGAAGAAGCCGGCACAGCAGTGTGCATCTCACCAAACGGGGTGCTGCTGACGTGCTCGCACTGCATTGCCGAGACGCCGCGGGATCTGGATCTCTCGAAGACACATTGGCTTCTATTTGCGAGCGGTGAGGTCGTCGGGGCGCGGACTCTGGCCTGGGATGCGAAGAGAGACCTTGCCCTCCTCTTCGTCACCGAAGCATCCGACCCCTCAGCCTCGTTCCCCTTCATCCCCCTCTCAAGCACTTCCCCCAAGATCAACACCCGCCTCCTCTGCGTCGGCCACCCCGGCAGCGAAGACCTCGAAACCCCCATCCCCAACACCTTGACCGGGTACGACACACTGGTCCTCAGCACGGGAACCTTCCGAGGGCTCGCTCAAGGTCAAGATCCAGAGGACAACTCTGAGATTGGCGCGCTGATGCACAACTGCTGGACTTATTGGGGCCATAGCGGTGCGCCCTTGGTGGAAAGGAAGAGTGGAGGGTTGGCGGGACTTCATTCGAGTTGGGATGACGAGACGGGGATGAGGAGAGGTATTCCGCTGGAGGCCATTGAGGCTTTCCTGCGGGAATTCGACAAGCCCGGGAGGGGCGTGCCGGAAGGTTGGAAGTGGTACGTCAAGCTTGGAGGTGATTCTTAGTGCTACAGTGATTTTGTGCGATTTGTCCTATACGAGAGGGGGTTATCCTATGTATGACGGCTTTGGGTTGTCGTTTTGAATATATAAATGTTTCAGCCATCGGGGGCGTTTTGCTACATCCTATTGGACATCACGTCTCTTATAGGCAAATGCTATAGAGGGAATGTTTTACCACTTGGGCGAAGGGCATCTAGATATCCGAGCAATGTCAAAATCCCAATTATAGTAGGCTATTGTGGGCAATTGGGCTGCTTAGCTCCAGAATGCGCAGGGTCTTCTGCATTGAACTTCATGCGGTCGTCTCTATCTATACCGTCTATCGTTTCAGTCCAAGTCAACATGATATTACACTACACAAATTCCATTATTATCAATTCACAGTACATTCAGCCCTGTCAAAGTGCGTCCGAAGCCATTTATAGGGTTACTTCTTGCTGACCTGGGCCGGCCCCCACGTCCCTTGTCCGATCCCAATTTCATCTTACCTTACCCTACAACTGCTCAGCTGAAACGTCCTAAGACTATTTTCTGATCCCTAATTGATCCTCGACTCAAGAGGCCTCCATCGCATTGCCCCACCTGAACAATTGTATGAGCTGATTTTCGAGAGCAATTCCAAACGTAACCGTCAAGCATGCATTACAGCATCACCATTCCTCCCTGGTCAGCCTCACCAACATCCTCTCGCCGGGTGAAGATGAGCTCTCGCTCGTGCCTGGATAATGACACCGTACAATTGCATTGATCGTGATTCGACATACCCCTATACACCTGTCCCAGTCGACGTTTGTGTATCTACAGATCCAACTCCTGCACATCTATCCTTCCGTACCCCCTGACAATTATAAGACAATCTCTGCACAACCCATGCTACAAATTCCACTTCCTCGCCAGCCTTTCAGAAATTCATCCCGCCATCCCAGATTTTCGACGCCATTGCCCCGGCTCAAGTAGGAATAAGGTATAGATGGTGTGATTGTGGATCGTGATCCTTCCCTTCCTCTTCTCCCATTGTCCCATGCCTCAGTGATGCAGGGAAGAGAAGATGGTATATCCAAGAAGATCCGTGTGAGAGGCCGAGCTACCAAAGGCTCGACCGACGCTTCAAACAAGATAACGATAGAGCCCGTTCGTCCCAAAACATTTATCGTTGCTCACATCCAACCATGAGGTAAAAGTGGAGCACCCATGGGCTGGATGCTCAGAAATGCAAAAGCAAGTGTTTTCCAGCGCTATGCAGTAATGTGATGTTGTGTAGTGTAGTGTACCAAGCTAGGCACCCAGCATGTCTCTCTGTGCTGACCAAGATCGAGCTTGTTTCGAGAGAAGCGGGCTGCAACGCCTTTGTGTGTGATCCCGAATCCTAATAGATGCTGCGCGGGACGATAAGCTTATATAATTCCTCCGGGCGGATCGTACCCCGTCGCTGTCCCTCTCGCCGTCCCGCCCAATCCTGCGCTGCCGGGCTCGCCATCCACTGGCACACTGTTCGTCTTCCGTAGCATGAACATGGGTTTCTTGCCTTCCTTGTCCAGCTGTTTGAACAATATCAGAGGCTTCTCTTCCAGACCCAGGCATCGCTCCTGGTCACCGTAGACAATGTATAACGCGTACTGATCCCAAGGCGCGTTGATTTGATACTTCTTCAAGGCAGCGGGAAGAACCTTGTAACATGGGTCTTCCATGCTGACACGGAAAGACTTAAATATCTCAACCGCAGCGTTACTGGCACTCGGTGTGTCCGGCACGGGAGTTTCTCGTCTTCGAGGCGGGCCAGTGAGGGGTTTATCCCGGACGTAGGTTCCGTGGTCAGATTCGGTAAAAGTGGACCGAGCAGATGGTGTCGGTTCGCCGCGGTAGGATCGAGAGGCGAGCGTGGTGCCGCTCATGTGAGTCGGTGGTGATGTAGGAGACGGGATATTCGGAGAAGGATACGAGGGTGACGGTTGGTTTGCGACTCCGTTCATTGCTGAAAGGTGTGATGACGATAAAACAGCCCGTTCGGCAGCATTGGCGGGGTCGAGCGTCTGCTCTGCTATTGATCTCTCGTGTGTTGCTTGAGTCGGGGAGGCATTTCTTGGCGTCGTCCCGATGACAATCTTCCTCGTCGAGTACTGACGCTTGATGCCGCCCGTTGCTTGGCCCAACGTCGGAGTCTGTGCCGGCGGCGGAATGGTGGCTTCGTAAGTGTATGCTTGATTATTACCACTCAAGTTTGGCAGTGGTTGTTGCGCATCCTTCACCAGCCGCAGAGCGGGGAGCATATCCTCCCTCAGCCGTCTAAAGTCGTCGGCCATGCGCCGCAGATCCTGCTCCAACAAGCTCATTCGTTCGTCACGCAGCCTGAACTGTTCCACAAGGTGCTTGATGTCTTTCAGGGTTGCGGTTGCGTATTGCGCTTCGGCGTCGGCGGCTGCGAAGGATTAGAATCAGGTCAGTCCACTCTGGCTGCGGCCAAGGGCGAGCGGAAGCGCTAGGGCAACGTACACAACGGCAGATAGTGATCGCTCTCAACGGGCACGTCTTGTGCCTTCTTGACGTCGTAGACGCTCTTGAGGATAGTCAGACGGTGGCCAACGCTGGCAATTCCCATGCTCTTCAGGTCGTCATGCAACAAGGCCACCAGCGCCTCTCCCACGATTTCGTTTTCTGCATTCGAGACACAGTCAGTCCCCATCCCAAGCAACAATCCACACGCATATTTCAGAACGCACCCAAAAATTGATCAGAGTATTGCGGTAGTCCAATGGTGCCAATGAAATCAGCACACTCCTCGGCAGTCCATTCGGTGATGATGGTCTCGGGTAACCGGTCGGCGCTGCTGCGATGGCCATACGTCGTCGGAGTATGCTCAGCGGAAGTCGATAGTTCAGAATCAATAGGAGAATGCTCAGAGTCGCCAACAGAGGAGTGGTCGCCCATGCCTCGCTCATACTCGTCGTCAGCGTCAGACTCGGCGTAGGCCGTCCCGCCATCGAAGCTCATCATCGTTACGGGCGCCCCAGAGAGGGAGTTTGAGGCAAGAGCAGAGTTCAGAAAGTCCAAAAATCGGGGGGATCGGAGTTGAGCGAGGACCTCGAGATGGTTCGCCCAAGGGTCGCAGGGAAAGCCACGACGGGGAACGGGAACGTTGAACGGTGGGGGTGGACGGGCAACGTTCTGGCGGCCTGAAGGTATGGGGCGAGGGGGGCCGGGAGAGAAAGAGAGAAAGCAATCGTAGCGGCGGCTGAGGGGAAGCAATAGCGTAGAATTGAGAGCAAGAGGCGCGTTGGGCGTTGAGAGTTGAGGCCGGAATGAGACGACGTGAGGCCAAGAAACCAGGCTATCCGGAGGGATCGTCGTCGGCGGTAGTTGTTGGTCGTCGTCGTCAGCCCGCTGTTGAAGGAGGAGTTACTTTGGGCCGCGGGTTCGCTTTGGCGAACAGGCGTACCTAGGTACTTGTGCACTAGTTCAGCAAGCACCAGCGGCGGCGGCTTAGTGGGGAGAACCTGAAGGCGCGCTGAAAATACCCTGGGGCTGTTAGCTACCTTGGCTCAGTTAAGTGCTTCCTCTCCATTGGGTTTTTGCACAGCCATGGCCAGGTACCTCCGTACCTTGGCCGTCCCGCACCTCACCTTCAGCATCCAAGCGACGCCAAGTGCCCAGCCACGCCGCCTGAGGGGGAGTGTATCGATATCGCCTAAAACGCCACTGAGTCTCACGCTTGAGAGTACAACTAGGCCCTAGGCCTTGGCGCAAAGAACGTCTTCTGTTGATTTGGTTGAGTACATGGCAATAAGATGGTCTCTACCAAGTAGAAATATCGACTTGGGGAACATAGTTTAGCTTTCACGAGTCTTCCTTTCTGTGCCAGCTAGGACTTTGGGTGGTGTACCCTTTCGTCCTCTAGGGGGGCGCGTGCCAGCGTCCAGCAGCATCCAGTGTTCAGCGCCCATCGCCCAGCATCCAGTGCCCACCAGGGCCGCCCAGCTGGTGACTGGAGGGCTTCCCAGTGGATAAGGTATCCATGGATCTCAGTGGATTTCAGGTCTCTGCACCTGCGGCCTGTCTCGTAGCCGCTCGCCTAGGACGGCCGCGAGCCCAATCAGGCCTAGCGATCTGTCGATTTTCCCCACCCATCTTGGACAAAGGTTCGTTGCCTTTTTCCAATTGTGATGCTTCCAGAGCCAGCCCTCTCTTAGTGACTGTCATCAACGAGAAACCTTATTCCACCACCACCACCATCACCCAGACCCAGGATCATTATTCACTTTGCCGGCCTATGCAGTTTCCCAGCTGAGACGTGCAGACAGCCGCCGCCCTCCCCTCGCAAGCTCTGACTCTCCCCAGACTCAGGGCTGGGTGTACTAGAAAACGCCACGACGTCGACGGCATCGCCGGCTTTGGTGGGCCATCTCAGATTCGAACCTCAAGCTGCTTAATCCAATCTGTCCAAGGGCCATTTATTCTCGTATCTGCATGTTATCGGCGGGAGTCTCGATGCCCCCAAAAAGGCGCGCTGCCACTTTGCTTTGAGTTGTGTCGATCCTCCGTCCCAATATCCTTACCTGCCTACATCAATCACCCTTCATCTACATGGTCCTATCTCTATCAAGACAAGCCTCCCAGTTCATCCTCCTCTTGCACTCTATCTTCTCGTATTCACCCGAAACCCCACACTCGCACCTATCGTACCTGCGTCGACGTTTCAGGTTCCGCCTTTTGTCCCCTCTTCCCGTTCCCAAGGACCAGGGGCACGGTTCGCTCTCCAACCCGTGGCACCTGTCCATGATGGATCACGTCTCCATGCTTCGACTTTGCTGGTAGAACCCCTCGAAAGCCCACCTGTAGCCTGCATTGGCGTCCGGTGTGTTACAGGTGGCTTTGCAGACGGGAGCGTTCCCCTATGATCTTAGCTAGCCTTATGACGCAGATCCTCAGACCTCTCTTGGACGTTGCTTGCGTGGACCGATTCCCTTGTCACGCAAGGCTGAAGGAACCATGACTGCGAGAGCTCCGGACCGCTGTTCACCTCGGCGGAATGACGTCTTGCAGCAGCTGTGTGCCTCGGCGCTCCTCTATGCACGAGTTGGTGGGATCCCTGTTCTGGATCCTTTAGCTTTTGGTGCTGGTCGTGGTTAACAGTTCACCTGTCGATCTTGACGTTCAATCCTTCGAGGGTCACCAACATCCCTAGCTCGGCCCGTGACAACAGAGCCAGGTGTCTTTCAAGGCCGATGGACAAGGTATATAATTGACAGGAAGCCCTCATCCCCTAGTCCTTCAATGCTACAGGACACGGCAAGGGAAAGCGGCAGACGAAAACAGAGGTCGCCATGCCGGTCGCGCTTAGGACCTATGATGCTTCCGGGAGTGGTTTCTGCCTATCATTTGCCCATGGCTGTCTTGTCTCTTGTGCTTTGTCGACGGTGAGGGATTTGACAGCGCCTGATCTTAGAGTACATGAAGCCCCCTCGTTCCAAGCATTGTGTCAGGGCCTGCGGTCTGGCTGGTAAGTCGTTCGAGGGAGGGAAAGGCCGTCGGTGCTAACGAACAAAACGAACTAGGCGAATAGAGAAGTGTATGGTCGTTGGTCGATCGTTGGTTGGTTGGTTGGTGGTTGGTAGGTGAGGTGAATCAGGCCATCGGTAGTTGATGTCTACGATCCTGAACGCACAGGGTAACACGATACGTCCCATGGTATGTGTGCAAATGACCTCCGGCATCCTGCCATCGTTCCATCATGGGGTCAACACTTCAAGTTTTCGGTCCGACGTAACGAGCGATCATGATTAGTATTAACATTACAGGCCTCCCTCGTCACTTCATCATCAAAACTCAACTTCCTGTTCACCGCCTGATCCATCTGATCTCTCTTCACTTGATTCATCCTCGATACACAATTCTGAAAAACTATATACATGCCCTTGTTCGATTGATTTATCTATGTACTTGCTCAATCCAGTCATGCCACCCTCAGACCTGGATCAATTCCTCTCGTCCCAAAATCCCCCCCCGGCCCCAATCCTCGAGCCCCTTCAGTTCAAGACCATGAATGAAGCGGCGGTAGCTATCTAAATAGCACACAGTGCAAGAAGGCAAGAATGCAAGAAAGAAATGAATAATATACGTATCCTTCACAGGACGGGGTCTACCAATTGCGCCAGAAAAACACCATGCCACTTGCCGTGCATTATGGTCTTTGCGATGAAACGAAAGTCAGTCAAACGCCGGAACCTCACTGATGCATATGGGATTTTGTTTATCGTAGAGGGAGCTTCGTGTCCTGAACTCCACTTCGGATGACATCGTCCAGCTTCCAACGGGGAGCCTGGACGGCAATGCCGTTTTGCTTTCTCCATTCCTTCTCGTCCTTGGCATCGACGCCTTCGGGCAGAGGCTCCAGACCGCCGGCAACACCGCTCGAATACTTGATCTGCAGAACATCGCCAATCTCGTCGCAAGCGGCAAGAAGTCGGTCGAGATCGTCCTTGTTGTGGGCAGCCGAAACACAGAATCGGGCACGAGAGCTGATGAGAGGGGTGGCAGGATATCCAACGACGACGACGGAGATCTTGCGTCGAAGCATTTCATGGCTAAAGGCAGGAAGCTTGGCGGGGTGATAGAGTGCGACAGGGATGATTGGAGAATCGTCGTGTCCAGAGACGATGAGGCCGAGACGCTTAAGTCCGAGGCGAAGGTAGCGAGAGTTGAAGGCAATACGCTGAAGACGCTCCTCACCCTGTCCAGGGCAGAGTTCTCCGGTAATGAGCTTGAGCGAGGCCAAAATCTGCATGAGGACACAGGGTGCGGGCGACTCGCCAAACTGGGAGCAAGCATTGGTGCTCTGGAGCTTGTCGATGATGTGTTGGTCTGCGGCAATGTAACCACCGTTGGCACCGAAAGACTTGGTCAGGGTTCCCATCAGAATATCCACTCGCGAGGGTTCGATGCCGAAGTAATCACAAACACCACGTCCGCGAGGGCCCAGAGCACCAATGGAGTGGGCCTCATCGATGAAAAGGTAAAATTTGTACTTGTCCTTGAGGTCGAGGATTCCAGGGAGATCACACATGGTACCCTCCATAGAGTAGAGACCTTCGACGACAACGAGAATCTTCTTCCAGGGACGGTGGGTACGAGGCTGACCTTGCGAGATGGCTTCTCGAAGAACGCGCTCAAGATCGGTCATATTGTTGTGCTTGAAGGAGGAGATGACGGCGCCGGAGAGACGGGCGCCGATGCGGATAGAGGCGTGGTTCAGTTCGTCGGAGATGATGAGACAGCCCTTGGAAACGATGGCAGGAAAGGAACTGGAGTTGGTGACATATCCCATGGAGAAGACCATAGCGGCAGGCTTGCCCACGAAGGCAGCAACCTCACGCTCAACTTCAAGAGCCAGGTCGGATGTCCCTACGTCGCCTCGAGGGCTGCAGAAGCTCACGCCGTATCTCTTGACGCATTCCTCAACGGCGTCTGCGCAAGGACCCTCTGACTGAGCAAAACCCAGGTAGTTGTACGAGCTCATGTTGAGAGTCTCGGTGAAGGTGCCAGTGTACTGATAGGTTCGATTGAAGTCGTTGGACTTGCGGTCCAAAAGAGTAATGAAACGTCCGGGGACACCCGTGGTGGTACGTGCAAAGCAGTCGTCCAAACGCATCTTCAGACGTCGGACGTAGAAGTTGTCAAAATCATCGTTGAGCGCGGCGTAACCATTGGCGGCCTTGAGAGCGCGATAGTGCTTAGGGTTTCCAAATCGTTTGCCGAAGAAATCTCGGATATGGCCAACAACAATGAGGATCAAGTAGCTGATATAGGTGGTAAGGACGTAATACAGAGGAGGCTCGTCCTCGATGGGCTCCTCCAGAGGCACTCCATGAGACATGCTCGTGTATCTATGGCTGGGGTGAACCAGAGGGCCGAATTGAGCATCGGCTCGCTTTTGCCGCTCGGCCTCTTCCGCGGTCTGGGGCTCGAAAAGGGTCGTGGTCTGAGTGTCAACGGTGTTGAGTTCGCCAGTGGCAGTAGAGAGGGAGATTGTCGGCAGGGCAGTAGGAGAAGGCGATAGACTAATAGAGGAGCTGTTGAATTGGTGTTGTTGCTGCTGCATGGCGAGTAGCTGTTGGGCATTCGACTCCTTAGACTTGGGGCTCGAGGAGAAGAAGTGGCTTAGCCGATTGCTCTTGGAGGACGAGGGACGCCTCTCCTTAACGGGTTGAGACATGTTGGAAGAGGCTGAGAAGGGATTTGCCAGTCGACGGGGCATCTCTCCTGTCGAAGAAGGGGAATTGACGATTGGATAAGACGTGACGCGTTAAGGTTCCAAGCGAGAGAGAACGATTACGGATAGAGCAGCGCACAAATCGGAGCTTGTTTCTGAAGGAACGATTGAGGAGTCAGCAAGACAATGAATTAAGGGATGAGCTCGAAATTCAACGACGACGCAAAATCCAGCAAGGATCCGCAGGTGGTGAAGGGATTGGCGAAGTCGCAAACCCAAGCAGACCGCAACCGTTGTGAGAGTCAAGATGGTGAAAGAGCGAAGAGGCGAGTGCAGGACTGGGAACGCAAGCACAGGAGGCGCAGGAGGTGCAGGAGGTGGCGCCCCTTGTTTAAACTTCTTCAGGGCGCTCGAGCCACTGACAGCTTTTTTGACGCCAGGTGCCGAGCCTATAACACCGCAGCGGGCCCTGGATCGGGCATTAGGTGTGGGCGACCCGCCAGACAGCTGTAAATTGGCTGTGGAACTGGTAGCGGAGCAGACCGTGCTGACACGGGCCGGAGGATAGGTAAATTATGATAATGCGCAGCGAGGACGGCGAAGAGATGATGATGGACGTCGAGATGAAAAATAGAAATCCGACTTACTAAGGCAGAGGAGAAAGAGGACGACGACGATGACGATGACGATGACGATGACAGCGACGACGGCGACGAGGCGAAGTCTTAAGGTGAGACAGCCTGGACCGTTTGTTGAGGATCAATGTTGATAATCAACCCTCCCCAAAGAGCCCCGCGAGCTCACCAGCGGAATGATCGGGAGCGGTCGAGACTCGAAATGGCGACGACTCCAGTGGATGGGCAACTCGATTCACTCGGCCGAAGCTCAGTGGCAAGGGATAACGCGCGAACGAATATGCTACCAAGTCCTTCGTGGTTCAATGATGAACCGACGAGGAGCGATGAGAGAGACACCACGAGGCGGCGTGGGAACCAACGGGGGAACCGGGTGAGTTTAAAACCAAAGTCCAAAAATCTCCGCCCGGACAAGCTCTGGCTCGCTTCTTGGGGTTGACGTCGAAAGGCCCGGATGAGCCCGGGCGAAGGTCGAGAGAAAGCGGGGGACCTTCAATGCCTCTGATCTGATGGCTCTAATCCCTTGCTTGGCTTGTAGCCCGACCAACCCGTCATGGCACGCCGCATCCGCATCACCGGGGC
>JAMYIC010000840.1:0-14364 GCA_024112705.1 Microcera coccophila
TGTATAGAGGCTTTTGCTTCGTGACCGTACAAGAGCGCTGTAGAAAGATGCCTAGGCTCAAGCTATGCCCTGTCAGCTGTCAGCTGTTACCCCATCTCCCATGCTGAGATCCAGTTGAATATTGAATTGAGTTTACGAATACCAGCACATTTCAAGATACATCCATTCAATAGGCATCCTACCATTCCATGTTCATTCTAAGGTCCCAGAGATGTATTATTGAGCAGAGCATTCAAGTAGTTTGGAAAGGTGCTTCTCTTCACTGTGTAAGTTGACGCAACTCATACCTCGACTCAACATCTATTCACAGGTGCCATTCCTCAAAATCAAAACCAGGTATTGCTAATAATGCCGAGAATTTGATTGCTAATCAATACGGAGCTAAAAACAATCGACCATTAGCTGTTGTCGATGTCAAGCATGGCATATGTCATCCCCTCATAGCGCCCAACATCTACCATCGGCGTTTCGGCGATGACGTTTCGGCGTTAACGACGCCACCGCGAAAGCCTTCTTGCCATGTCCGAGACAGGTCAAAAAAAACCTATCGGAACGACTTGGCCAAGGAAAATCTTACCCTTTCGCAGGGATCAGGTGCTGCGTTATTTTATTTCGCAGGGCGGCGGTAGGAGTTAGGGGATATGTACTGAGAGGCGTCCCTAAGTGCGATCGGACATGTAAGTGAAGATGAGCTTGAGGTCGACGAGTATAAAGAACTGTCTCCCATCTACGAAAGCCTCATATCCCAATACACTCATCCATTCAGTTCACTTGCCTCTCAAGTCCTTGCTCGACTCTTCTTGTCACATAATTAAAACACCGGCATCCAGCACAATGTCTTCAACTCCAGTTTGGCTCATCACCGGCGCCGGCACAGGCTTCGGCCAATCCATCGCCCTCGAAGCCTTGAACCGAGGCCACAAAGTCGTCGCAACCGCTCGCCGTCTCCAAACGCTTGAGTCCCTCAAGACAGCCGGAGCTGATGTTCTGGAGCTCGATGTCACGGCTTCAGAGTCCGTCATCGATGCGAAGATCAAAGAAGCTCACGACATCCACGGCCACTTGACATACATCGTCAATGCCGCAGGATACGTTCTTGAGGGAACTGTGGAGGAAGCTTCGTAAGCCAATCTCTGCTCTTGACGATCAAATCATGTATTAACCGCACAATAGTGAGAAGGAGGTTTTCGACCAATTCAACACCAACGTCTTTGGCACCATCAAAGTCACACACTCCGTAATTCCCTACCTTCGCACCTCTTCCACCCCCACCGCCATCGCCAATTTCGGCTCCCTAGCTAGCTGGGTGGGGGGCCCAGCCATGGCCTTCTACAACTCCTCCAAATGGGCCATCAGTGGCTTCACCGAGGCGCTCGCTGCCGAACTCTCCCCGTTCGACATCCGCGTGACGTGCATCGAGCCTGGTTTCTTCCGCACCGCCTTCCTCAACGCGGGCAAGCGGAACAGCACGGCCAAGAGGTTGACGGACGTGTACAAGGGGACCGGGGCGGAGGAGTACAGGGCGGAGTTGGATCAGCAGAACAACCAACAGTTGGGGGATGTGAAGAAGGGGGCCGAGGTTGTGGTTGACGTTTTGACGAAGACGGGGGTTGCGAAAGACCGGGATGTTCCTGTTAGGGTCGCGTTGGGGAGCGACTGTCTCTCGGTCATTCGGGAGAAGTGTGAGGGGACGTTGAAGTTGTTGAAGGAGTGGGAGGGTGTTTCGGCCTCGACGGATCACGCTACTTAGGCATGTCTCACAACGATTGAGGACGGGAAACGTCAACGATAGATGCTTGCAAAAGCCGGTCAGGCGTCCAAGCGGATTGAGATTCTGTGCATAGGTTAGCACTTGAATAGGGCAGATTCCACAATCGACTTACTTGGTCAAAATTCCTTAGTCCAGCGTCTGCAGCCTTGATATGACTTCAAAACAGTCTGAAGTCGAGGAATAAAATAGTAAAGTCAAGATATACATTACTAACTCAGGTTCTTGTGCCTCCCTTCATCCGTTGAAGCCCTTTCAATCGGTTCGGCGATATCCAGAAACTCTAACCAACTTGCTGATCAATCGATCACCTTCATTCGAGTTTATTACAATCAGTACTTCATGAACCCCACGACGACAGCTTGTCGCTCGTCTGGGGGCGCCAGATAAATGCAAAAAAAGAGGCAAGCCCTCTCAACGCCCATCATGCTTTTACTCCATATATATCCATGAGATGGACGCTCACTGTATCTCGTCTTCGGTTTCCTGAATCAGGTGAAGCCAAAATATCCTGATCCTATAGGCCTGTGTTGAAACAAGTTTCTCCGTCCAGTCACCGCTCCTTGCTGTATCCCATGACGGGCCTCTGATATTCTGCCAAGGAACCTTCAAATGCGCGTATCGGCCACAAGTCTCATAACTAATGCAGCTTCCTGGCGTCACGAGCTTCCCGATTGGCGATCTGCTTTTTCATGGGAATCGTCAGGGCGTTGATGCCGAGGTATTCACAGATGCTCGTCACAACGAGAATGGCCCAGCGGAAGTAAACGACCGCGGCAAAGATGAGGTAAGCCCAAAGGTAATAGAGCTCGAACTCAGCACTGACCTGGGAGAACCCAAACGAGGGAAGGTTCCCGAGGATGGCGCCACCAACGAGCGGCCCAAGCATGACAGTCCACATAGGGAAGGGCTGGCGTGTCAAGTGCGCAAGGATCATCTTGGTGGTCAAACGACCAAAGACGAATGCCATCGTGACGCAGAAGAGCACCAGGTGATTTTCCTTCATCAGGCTGCTGTGGGGAGAGAAAAGCCACAAGGCAATGGCACTGGAGAAGGCAGCCATAGGAGCCCATTCGAGAAAGACGGGTGCCACGGGTTCGCCCCTGCTTCGCCGGGCGCGAACGACGTTGATAACACAGAATGGGATTTGCGTAAATACCAGGGAGCCGGTGATGAGCGCAATCCAGATATCACGGAAAGTAGTTTCACCAAGGAGATTCGCGATGCCAGGGAAGCGTTCTCCGAGAAGGTAGTTGAGTGGCTCCGTCCAGATTCCCGGCCCATAAATTCCGGAAAGTACCATGATGAAGCAGGCGATGAGCAAACCCTCGGTTGGGCCGTTGATGACACCGAGGTAGAGAGTGTGGGTGTGGTAGGTCTCCCAGGTCGAAAAGAACATGGCAAGGCATGGACATAGAGCCGTGATGATGCCAGCGGGCGATGTACCCAGGCCCATGGCAGCCGTTTCGAGCAAGCTGGCGAGGGTGCAGTTGAGAGAGTCAATACCGTGATCGAAGAGTTCGCCAAGTCCGCTCGAGGTTCCCGTTCTTCTAGCCTGCTTTCCATCCAAATTATCCAAAGTCTGGTATACAAACAGCCCAAACGCAAAGCTGAAGTACACCCATGACGGTCCCTATGTCACCTGTAGTCAGTGATGCGGCTCGGACGACTCCTCAACACATGCCAACTTACCGGCCCTACCAGGTCTGGCAGAAAGATTTCCAGAAGTATAACGTTACCCAGGATGAAAAAGAACCCAATGAGGGTCACCATGTTCGGGGCGAGCCATAATGGTAAGAACTCGACACAGAAGTTCCACTACAGGTCACCGGTTAGCTTGGCTCCCGTTATGCGTCGAAGCTGAGCAAATGATCGTCGCGGAGATACGAGGGGACGGGTCGTACGTATGGGTTGAGGATGTATTTCGTGGTCGGAGAGAGATCGACACTCGAGTATTTGTAGGTCTTCAGGTGGGAGAGGGCCTCATCGGAGAGGCACTCGGCAGTCGTGCGCTCTGCGTCGGTGACAGAAGTCAGCTATTGTCCAATCCCATAATGCAATCAAGCTTCTCTTACTTGTGTTGGGAGCCATTTCGCTTTCATCAGATGTCGAATTCCGAGGATTAAACAACGGGAGGGTTTCGCTCCCAGACATAATGTAGTAGGACGGGCCGAAGGGAGGGAGGGTCTGACCCCCAGGGAAGTTAAAAGAGTTCCAGTGGCAAGGCAAGGGAACTTGGAAAAGCGCTCTAAATTGCTTTCTGAGACCCTTGTTGTCGCGTGCAGCTCTCAGCACTCCGCATAGTCTGTGTCAAGGAATTCCCGAGGGATTAGAGAAGTAGGGGGAAAAGTGGTTGAGGTCAAGGGAGCTATGGGATTGGTGTTTCTGGGCTTCTCGGTGGTGCGCAGGCCCCTGTAACGGCTTTCGATCCGCTCCTTTGTAGTGGATACCTGGCCAAACCCATGTATCTCACCCAAACCACCCTCGAGTCTATTGATTTTGCCCTGCAATCGTAGCCCCATTTCAGGCGTTGGGTGGCTGTTTATTGAATTTCTGCACCGAAGAATGCTTATCATATTGTATATGGTCCGAAAAACGAGTTAAGTTGACCTTTCAGTAGCCGTTTTATACGGACGTTATGCTGGAGGCAAGGTCTTTTTCACATCGCTTGCTATGGCCGCCAGAAGTCACTTTAACTCCACCAAGGGTAGACTTTCCAGGTTGGAGGGGTAAAGGACGTACTACCCCGTAAGTGATGAATGAAGGTCGCATCGCCATCGAGCCTCGGCGCTCATCCGGTTTTACAAGACAAGATCCAGCATCCGGCCTCTCTTCGTGAGGGTTCGATCTCAAGGAGCGGTGAGATGACTGACAAACTCCGGCGGTTGTCCAGCCGCTAGGCAGTCAACCACAGCATCTCGTCCGAGTCTCATGACGAAGCGAGAGTTGCGCTACGGGTGTTGGTCTAACACGTGAAAACGTCGGATCGTCAGATGGGAAGCTGCTTCATGAAGCCTAGCCTAGGCATCGTTAGTTGGATGATTGGGTGAGGATGGGCCTTGACCAGTTTGTTGGGGGTTTGGAGGGTCCTTTGGGTTCCGCCCTTTGAGGGTCCAAACCGGGTATCTAATAAAGGCTGAGCATGGATCTTGACGGCCATGCACAATGACATCCCCTCCACACCTCGATCGAATATCCATCGTTACTGTACCGGTGTTAAGTCATCATAATGAGTGCCCGTACGTGGTAGTCAACTTCAAAGGCTTCGCTGCAGCATCCATCATGTTGGAAACCTCAACGGGATCGTCACAAACTGCCACCCGAGGCCTCATGATTGGTGCACTTGTATGTCTCACCCAGGTGTCAGACCTGCATTTGAGCTGAGCGTCTTTAGCAAATGCACGTGTTTCCGTTTCCGTAGATATTCAGCCTTGTCATTTCAGAGCCTTCTTGTAGGCAATCTCTTGCTCCGAGAGCCATCTTGTCTCGCAGCTATTACATTATGTACGGGCTCGTGCTGCCCAATCCCAGCAAACTGGGTCTAAAAAGAATGTCCAGAAACCAACCAAATCCCAACACCCAGACGTCCGAGGCTTTCGAGAACGTGACGAATAACAAAATCCATGATGAATATAACCGTCCAATGCTAAGCTTCATCCCCTTCCCGAATCGCCCGTTTACAGCAATGCGAATCCGACAAACATGCTGCCCATCACAACGGCGAGTCCCCAGGTTCGACCGACCTCGAGGGCAGGAGACCCGTTCTTCTTAGAACTACCAGAGCCAGACCCGGACGAGCCGTCGCCACCCCCGGAGACGCTGGTGTAGACAGTCGTGCCGTCGTCGGTGGCGCTGGCCGTGGGCTTGGCCGTATCGCTAGCGGCCGTTGAGGTAGTGTTAACCTTCTCAGGGTTTTGGGCGCCGCAAGGATGATCTTGGCGACAGCTAGAAGCACAAGTCATATCGTTTCCGCAGGCCTTGACACACTGGTTGCCCCATTCCGTGCAGACAAAGTAGGGCAGAGTGAGGGAGTATTCCGATACGTTGGGTTGCATGCCATTACCGCAGATGCAACCGTAGGTCAGAGATTTCTAGGTGGCGAGTTAGATAAGAGAAAAAAATGCAGAGGTTCCATAGGTGTGGTATCGACGTACAGCATCACAATCGTTGACCTTGGTCTTTCCATCAGCCACTTGTTGGCAGATGATGGGGCAGGTTGTCTTCTCCTGAGTGCACCAAGCCTCTGCATGGATGTCAGCTGTCTCGGCTCAATCCACGAGCAATGTATCGAAGCAACTTACGTCGCTGGGAGAGCGGTACGCTGTTGGGGTCAATCACGTAGTCGGCTTGGGCAACAGCGACAAAGGAGGCGGCAACAGCCAAGACGGTCGATCGGAAGGATACCATTGTGAAGTATGTTGAGCGAATATCGAATCGATGATTATTGTACTTGTAGAGAGACTCGTGAATCGATATATATCAACTGCAGACGAATGTTTGTCAGTCTCTTGATCGAACCAGATGCTTCTCGGAGACCATCATCGATTCCGTAAATCTGAGGCTGGGGGAAGGCAGACTCACAATTAATGGCTGTGCAAGAGTTTTGATGGTTAAAGAACTGAGCCTGAGCGAATGTCGAGAAAAAACAAGAAATATCACAACAACGACAACAGCGATTGTGGCTTCCACGCAAGACAAATTCCAACGAAGGACGAATGGGTTCGAGTGAGAAAGAAGAAGAGGCTTGGGGGGAAGGAGATTGAAGAAATGAGCTCTTCCCCCGGCTGAGCACAACCCCGGCCTCGCGATTATCATGAGCGCCAGGTAGCACGGAGCCTGTGCAAGCAATATTTGTCTTAGCTCCCTCCACTCAACGCTGACCCATGCCAATCCGCCACCCGGCACACTTTTAGCCTGCGTTTAGTGCGGTTCGGCGTGTTTTTGGGGGATATTGGGCGGCTTGGGCACGCTTCGGAAGACCAGGAATGCCCAGCGATCTCCCTCAGGACATTGCTGTCTCTACACTTTTTGGCTCGGACGTTACTGGCCGGTGGAGATGGCGATTCGAGACTAATGAGGGTCTAAGGGTAGCTTCGCTTTGGAGCCTCCTCTAGACGTGCATTGGTGCTGTTTTGCTTACGACTCCATGCATGCCGGCTCGAGATCCATACGATGATGGCGAGGTGAAATTGGACAGGCCGTTCGTGTTTGGTTTGGCTCGGCTTGGCTCAGATAGAGGAGCTGCCATCGTACTGCTTCCACTTTTGCTTCTCCAGGCATTCTGCACGTGTTTCAGACTCAGGTCTGCGAATAACGCTCGCAATTCTCCCCAGCGTTCCGTCTTCCCCTTTGCTCTCCTTCGCCTTCCGCTAATGTCTCGGAGCCAAGACGGCCTCAATGGCCTCGTCCGTGTGCAGGTTCCACTCTCGCCATGTACCGGATGAGTTGTGCCATCACCATGTCGTTTTTGTGCATTTCTTTTGCATCCTGATGGCGCCGGACGGGAAGGTCTGACTATCATTACGAGGCCACCACCACCTCATTGATCGGGACAAGTCGAGATACGACGACCGAGAGCTGTGACTGGATGTCACCAAAGATGGAAGCCCCGTGTCTCAATTGGCCCCATTGCCACTCGTATTGCCTGCATACGATGCCCCGCGAGTGCGTCTGCCTTCATGCCGATTCCTCCGAAAAGGCGAGCCAAGCGCTGCACGACGCGACAGGCAGAGAGACGCACAAGAATGTAAACAACACTACGTGCAGAAGCTTACTGGATTAGTTCGATATCATAAAGGGCCTTTGTCGATCCCGATGCCGCAGTCCGGCATCTGGGTGGCTGGGAAGCATTGCTTCAAACAAACACTATCTTGAGGAGGGACCGATGAATCTTCACATCATGCGGGATTTTTTTTTTAGGAAGTTCAGACACCAATATGCCTATCTCAGTTGCATGTGATGCTATCCAGAAGGTTTGTATTCCAATAATTCCTGGACAAGAGAAGCAGCACAAGCGGAGAATTGAGCACGTTACGATTCCTCCAGCTGCCAAGTGGGGGACAATCGCGTATCATGCGGCAAACGTACCCTGGAAAACAAGTCATGGCTTGGCCACAAGACGTTTATTGTCGGCTTGACGATCCGACTTGCTATTTCAAACGTTGGTTTGCACCTGTTCGTGGGAAGTTTGCCGCCATTGATTGTGAGGATCAAAGTGGGGAATGCTGCTAGCTACCTTACCTTACCTTGCCTTTGCCTCATGGAGAAGCCAATGTTAGCGTAGCCGGGTTGCTGCAGTTGGGAACCGTTGTTAGCGGACGGTTGTTCCCTCAATTCAAACTACGTAATTGCAACCTCGCACGAACAACCGAAGTATCGTGACCATCATGGCCGTGGCCGCCACTGCGACTTTCGGCTACTAACACTCAGGAGCCACCATCATCACTCTTCTGCAATCGAATGGCGTCAGTGGTGAACCGCGAGCATTCCAGCGCCAGCCTGGGCGGAGGCTTGAGGGATGGCGCATCGTCGATGAGACCCTTTGAGACCTCAACGGTCGATACCGATATCTTTCAAACACCACGGTCCAGTCAAGATGCGCAAGCCAACGACAGCAGCGACGGAGAGGACATATTCCACGATACCTCGATTACCATGTCACCAAACTCTGTCCATTCCCCTCCTTATTGGACCGCGCATCAGCGTTCGACCTCGTCGGTGTCGGCCGAGTCCATCCCTGCCGGTGTCATTACTCTCCAAGACAACGAGAACAACGATCAGAACGACCGCAATAATGCCTGCTGGGCTAAGAGCGTCGTGATATCCGACCATACCGTCGTCAATGGCAGTGCGACGAGCATTGGCGCCTTTGTGGTCTGGAACATACGGGTTGAGACACTCAATGTAGGTACATGTGGAAATTGCCTGATGCAGGGAGAGTTCGTTATTCAATCTGAAGAGGGCTGATTTTGGTGCTTCGCGCATCTATAGGGAAGCTACATGAACATTCGAAAACGATATTCCGAATTTGACGACTTTCGAAGCCGGCTAGTCAAGACATTCCCCAACTTTGAAGCTGCCGTGCCATCCCTTCCGCCCAAAAGTGTGATATCCAAGTTTCGCCCAGGGTTTTTAGAGAAGAGACGTGCAGGATTGCAATATTTTCTCAAGTAAATCTCGCCGCCACCCTGAATTCCATGGAGGATATGAGCTAATCTTGGTTTACAGCTGTATTCTACTGAATCCAGAATTTTCTGGGTCGCCAGTCTTGAAGGAATTTCTCTTCGCATAGCACCAAAGGCTTTCATCATGCGACCCGTTCAGGTCTTGAAAGATCCATATGCCCTATCAAGCTGTGGAGTCCAAGATCTGCCTCACACTGATAACAGCTGCGACGGGCAGACAACGCTATGGATGACCCATCCCCGAACTGCGGCTCAAAACTTCACGAATCTTCATACAGCCCTCGTGGCAAAGGCAAGCGCTAAACTGCTCCTATCGTCTTCCTGACAATGACACCCCCACCTTGTCGGACTCTCAAGCTCTCGTCCGTTCGCTCGCCAAGCCGCGTCTTGCACCGCCTCCTCCATCATGCCAGCTCCCCAAGACCAACCACGTTGTTCCGAACCACGCTGGCTCGGGGGGCTCAAGTACGCTGCGGCTATGGCAACCGCGCAAAGCCATGCGCCGTGCCTCTTTCTCGGACGCTGGCGATCCCATAGAAAGAAAGCTCGTATCTCGTTAGGTTGGGCCCCATGCGGTATCCCGGGAGCTAAAGTGCCGGCTGTTTATGACAGGATCGGCAACCGTGCAGCAGTGTGGCGTTGCCGTAAGTGGATGCCGTTTCTACGCCTAAACCTGCGTCATCCCGGAATTATTAAAGGTCGGATCAGAACAGCAGCGTTGAAGCAAGGAAAAGCGTAACACTCGGAATTCCCTCAGAATTTACGAGAACATCGGCTGAGACGTCATCCATCTTGCCGTCGATTTTCTAGCCGTTGCCATCGTCCCGCCTGAACCGATGGCGCAGATAGAGCTTTACACCTTACCTTGATGCCTTTTTCGATACATGCGCTAGCGGACTCGACCACTACATTATCATGGGACCGGCCCGACGACTCCAACATGTCAGTTCACAGCCGATCGTCTTCAATTTTCCCCTCACAACCAAAAACGCAAGAATACATGGATTCGCTTTCGCCGCCCACTCCGGATGACTTCGAACGGATCGCCTCCGTACAAAAGGCGCGGGAGGAGGAACAGAGGCGCAAAGTGCGAGAGCTTAAGCGGCAATCACTCCAAGGGAAGCTTGGGCAATCAAATGCGTCGGTGGAGGACTCAGAAGAGAGAGCAGATGCCGCGCAAAAAATTCAGAACATGTTCCGAGGATATCGTGTACGGAGACAGATGCAAGGCCATACGTTAGACGCGAGCACGAGATGGGTCACTGCCATTCGAGAAGCCCAGTTCCGTGAAGCGACTCGGCCCCGCGCCCGGTCGCGAGCTGACCCCGAAAGCGTCGCAACGTCAGGAACACAAACACCCGGCGATCAAAGGCCAATGAGCGCCAGAGATAAATGGAAGAAGGTCAGCATGGTCGCCAGACGCGCCGGTCATGACGACCTCCTCTCAGATTCCTCTTCATCGCTTTCGTCCCCAGACGAGGACGCTTTGCCAGAAGAGAAGGCGGCTGCTAAAGCAAGGCAAATCGAGGCCACCAGCGTGCGCAAGAACAAAGCACGTATGCTGGGGCTGCAATATTTTCTCGAAATGGTAGATCTCAAGCATCGCTATGGAAGCAACTTGCGCATGTACCATGAGGAGTGGAAGAAGCTGGATACGAACGAGAACTTCTTCTACTGGCTCGATTATGGTGAGGGCAAGAACATTGAGTTGGATACATGTCCGCGCGATCGCTTAGAGAGGGAACAAGTTCGATATTTGTCCCGAGAGGAACGGCAATACTACCTAGTTGAAGTAGACAGTGAGGGCCGATTATGCTGGGCGAAGAACGGACAGCGGATCGATACAACCGAACAGTACAAGGACAGTATCCATGGTGTCGTACCCTCAGATGATCCGACTCCAGCTTTCAACCCCATGCACGAAGCGGAACAGTCTCTCGCTCCCGTCAGCAGCAACGACTCAAGTTCCTCGATAGAATCGAAGCGCGAAGCAGATAATGCCGCCAAGTATCCCACCCCTAGTTTCGATAACGCCCCCGCCCTCAAGAAGGTCACACATATCTCAGCCTCGACCATCTTTAACAAGCTTCTGCGTAAATCCGTCAAGAAAAACAGTTGGCTTTTCGTCGCAGATACTTCGTTCCGTCTCTATGTTGGCATCAAAAGCTCTGGCGCTTTCCAACACTCTTCTTTCCTCCAAGGAAGCCGTATTTCTGCCGCCGGTCTCATCAAGGTCAAAAACGGCCGACTATCATCTTTATCGCCTCTGAGCGGTCATTATCGACCTCCAGCTTCAAACTTTCGCGCCTTCGTCAGGAGCCTTAAAGACACGGGTGTGGACACGAAGCATGTATCCATCTCAAAGTCCTACGCTGTGTTAGTCGGGCTCGAGGTTTACGTCAAGACGCGGCGAAAGGGTAAAAGCCTAGCAGGCAAGTTAATGCACGGAAAGGACAAAATAATCGCCCCGGGGGAGCTCAAGAAGCGGGAGGAGGAGGAAAAGGATAACAGTAAGAGTGCAGAGAAGGAAAGGGAGGTGTTGGCCAAGGAAGAGGAGGAGAGGGACGAGAATAGAACGCGAATGAAGGTTATGCAGAAGATGGGCGTCTTGCCATTGAGAGAACCAAAGGAGCAAAACGCCGACAGCAATGCTCCCGCTAGGTAAAGAGGAATGGTGGTGATGCTTGATCCTGTACCCCTGAGACGCCCTGGCTGTAGCCATATTCATCAGATGATATGTATGAGCTTACGAACAATACCCATGACATCAACGTATCTTCACACTTTGCTAAACATCCGGGAAGCCTTCCTAATGTCAATGCTAGACCACGTTCTTCAATGTATAAATGATACCCTAGAGTTTGGCGTTTCACAGCGAGAAGATATGCCATCACGGTTACGCAATGAGTTCTTGGCTTTCTGAAGACATCTGCGGCTGAAACCGCCAGGAGGACATGTTGAATTTTCGAATAGAGGGCTCCTTCCGTGTGTGCTGCTGATTTCCTACGCCAATATTCGTTGTTACCTTGTTCGGAACCCCTTAATGATGGACCTAGTCCCCTTAATATGAAACATTCACAAAAGAAACCCTGGACGAATAAGCTGATTGACGTGATAAATAACATATTTATTTGTCTTGAAAATATTCCATCAAATTTATTACATAGCGGCTCGACAGCTGGTGATCATTGCTTTGCATACCTTTCGTTCATCATCGGAACCAACCTTCCAGCAGGCGCTGTTAGAATGTAGCCCGCTGTAGTAAGCAAGTGAGGACCTGTCGTTATAGCGCACCTACCCACTAAACACGGCGCATCGTCCCCGCCGTCTAGGTGATTCAGCAGCCATGCCTCCCCTAACTGAATGGCCTAGAAAGCCACGAGGAAAGTCGACGTCGGGTCGCACCAAACCATCGAGGAAATCATCGAAAACAACAACTAGAATCGACCGCCCCATCGCGAGGAGAGTGAGGGCCAGCCCTACAAACGACTCTCAGAACCATGCCAGGCTTCCCTACGTCTACCAATGGCCTCCGTCACCCGCTCCACGCGCCGCGCAGAGGCTCTTCACCCGCATTCGCACCCGCATCACGTCAACGCCCCGACTCCCGCGGCCCTCTTCAATCAGGGCGGCGGTGGTGGCGGCGGTAGGAACAAGAGGGCACTGGACGTGGCCGAGCGCGATTTCGAGGCGATAAAACCCAAGCGGACGCGTATCGCCGTCGATATTCTGGCCAAGGGCTCGCTTGGGAATGATTCTCTCAAGCTGCCGCCTCCGCGACCGAAGCCTGCTGTGGCGACTGTGAACAACCCACCGGTGCCTATTCCTGCGCCTCCTCCGACATCGCCGCCGCCCGCGAAGAACGAAGAAAACTTGACGAAGCATCAAGCAAAGGTCATCAACGGGATTAAACATGAGCTGAACAGGCTACAGCCTTCTACAAAGGCCACCAAAGAGCAGGGGCGCAAGCTGCGCTCGCAAGAAGCCACAAGGTTCAAGAGCGAGCTGTCGGCATACTTCCCGGACTACGACGAGGTGATTGGGAATGAGCCCAAGGAGCAGCGTACGTCTAAAAAATCACCATCGCTCTCTCGAGCATGCCCTTCGTCGCGAAGTATGCGTTAACCCTTTATAGAGTTATTTAACGTTGACACACCAATTGTTGTCGTCGATTCGGATCCCCGACGCGCTGTGCTGCGACCCCACCACGTTGATGAGTACCCCGTACGAGGATATGGCGATGCGCTCTTCAACGCCGTTTTCGATGCTCAACGCGTCGACTTTGGCTTCCTGGAGGCGCAGTCAAAGCACAAAACCCTGGAAGATCCCTTGCCAGACAGGCTGTTCCAACCCATACACAGACGCGCAGAGCGACTGGAACGCTCAATACGCAACACTGAGAAGGGGCGTGCTCAGCACGAGAAAGATCAGATCGTTCGGCTTCTCGAGGGTCTTCAAAGCCATGACTGGCTTCGTGTGATGGGCGTAAGCGGTATAACCGAGACAAGGAAGAAGCAGTTTGAACCTGCACGAGATCATTTCATCAAGGGATCTCAGGGGATACTCGCCAAATTCCGCAACTGGAGCTTGGAGGAGAAGCGTCGAAAGTTGGAGAAGGAGAAGGCCCTTGCAGAACGAGCAGAGGAGGAAGGAGAAGGCGGAGAAGAAGACGAAGACATCGAGGATACAGCGGATGGAGACGAAGGGCTTGAGGGCAACAATAGCGACTCAGCGTCGCCTGCCAAACAGCTCCGGGATGAGGCCATGGCAAGGTCGAAAACGGGACCCAAAGGTTCCAAGAAACGAAGGGCTACTCCACTGTCGCATCCCTCAAGACCTCCAAAGCCGCCCAAGCCTCCGGAGCCTCCGAAGGAGTTCAAGTCGTTCTTTAGCAAGAAGTACGAGCGTGATGGTGCGTTGAATCGCCACAGGAGGACAGGGAGAAAAGTGTTGGCATGGGGCCACCCCATCCCCGAAATACCCGAACGAGATTTTGATTTGCCGGAAGAATACCGCGATGAGGATACCCTGAAGACCCGGGCGCGGAGAAAGCGCCGTGACAGACGAGAATACAATCACTAATGGTGGATGAGCATGGAATCTGATGTTGTAAGAGTAACCGGGAAGAGATGAAGGGGGATCATGGAACGGCGTTAGGGGAATGCTCCTCTTACATTGATTGAGAGCTTATTAAAGTGTGTTTGTTCAAGCCGGGAATTGTAGGCTAGGGATCGCTGTAGTAATCTATTCAACCATTGTTGAAGCAGAAGAAAGTGATTGTGATGATAGCTGCGAGTCGGATGTCGTGGCTCCACCAGGTCATCGTGAGTTTCATCATGGCGAACATGCATGGACTGCAGCAATGAACGTCGGAATAATCTGTAATTAGAAAAAAAAAAAAAAAAAAAAAAA
>JAMYIC010000840.1:14500-36247 GCA_024112705.1 Microcera coccophila
ATGATTGTGAAATTCGGTGAAGGCGCGACAACTCCCTGCTACTACTTGAGCCTCACGTGGCCCGTGCAGCAGCTCAATCGTGCAACACGCGCCTCCCAACTTCCTCCTCTCAAGCTCCCCTTGTGGATTGTTTAGGTCACGCAGGCTAAGGCGGCAGTTGATTTCGGACTCGCCAGCTGCATTTTGTTACAGTCACTCATTCTTCTTCTTCGCCTTCGTCTCTTCCGTTTTGCCGAAATCTTTCGCCGCGCGATAGTAGCTATCGCATCGCTCTCAATTCATCGCCTCCGTACACGAAGCCTTGCGACAAGGCTGGGCCACGATCACGAGAAAAGGCTTCCCAGCCATCAGCGCCACCGAGCACCTTTGCGCTTTCGCGTATCAGGGCGCAGGCCTTAATCGATGTGGCGCTCGTAAAAACTTGAGCTCGCAGGGGCCCTGGGCCTTCTTTTCGACTCGACATAATATTTACTGCCTTGAGCTGGCATCATGGAGATGCCGCAGGACGAGGGGGAGGAGCGACACGATCTGCAACACTCTCTCTTGACCACAGACGATGGCCTACCGCCTATCGAGGACCTCCCGGTTCTCGAATTCTTCGTCATCAAGCAAGAGGTGAACCTAGAGGTTAATTTTCGCGACAAGCGCATCGAGGGGACCACGGATGTGGTTCTGGCTACATTCAGCGACAGAATCGAGGAGATCACACTGGATGCTGCAAATTGTGAGGTGGATGTCGACAACATCTACGTTTCCGAACTCCGCGAGGGCATTCACGAGATCGTCGAGGGACAGAAGCGCAAGACGACTGCGGTGTACACTGATCCTTACGACAAGCTTTCGCACCCGAAAGGTTGGAATTGGAGGGCAGACCACCATGACCTACGCCGCATGCGAGCACGATCCATATTTCATAGCCGCAAGACCGACGTCCCCGCCGAGAATAGAGAGTTCGAGGGCTGTACGCCGGCCTATGGGTCGTTGAAGATCAATTTGCGGAGCAAGCTTGAGCAAGACCGCCCGAGGCTGATCATTAGGAAGTCAACCCTGGCTCTGGACTCAGCAGAAAAACCCAATAAGCAATACAAGATCACCATCCCGTTCATCAACACCAACCCTCGAGACGGTCTGCACTTTGTTGGAGTCGATCCGTTGGACACTCGATTTACTCATATGTACACAAGGAGCTCGATTCAACCGGGAACTGCAGCTTGTATCTTCCCATGTGTCGATGACCACGGCTCGCGATGCGACTGGAGGATATCGGTTAAGTACCCCCGAACCCTTGGGGATGCCCATCAACAAGCCCTGCTTACACAGCGAAATGGAATTTCTCACGTCGGTGCAGACAGAATGGAAGTGGATGGGCCAGACCGGCCTTCCCATCTTGCTGAGGAGGACAAGCTCAGAGAGATGTCGGTTGTATGCTCCGGCTTCCTCATGGAGGAGACCGTGGACCCCGAAGACGACCACAAGAAAATCATGACTTTTGAGCCTGAGAAGAAGACTTCTGTTCAGAAGCTTGGATTTGCGGTTGGTCCATTTGAACACATCGATCTCTCATCCGAGTATCGTACGGAAGAGGACGAAGTAAAACTGGGTATGAATGCGTTAAAGGTTCATGCCTATTGTCTACCAAACCGTGGCGACTGGGTACGGCATACGGCTGCTCCCCTGACGATGGCTGCCGACTTCTTTACCTATACTTTTGCCAAGTATCCGTTTGGCAACTTCAAGCTATGTTTCCTGGACGACATGGTCCAAGACACCATCGCGCTTTATTCAATGGCTTTTGTCAGCAATCGATTGCTTTTTCCAGAGGATGTCATTGACACCGAGATTGAAGTCACGCGGAAGATCGTATACACGCTGGCCAGTCAATGGATTGGAATCAACATGATTCCGAATACTCGCAACGATCTATGGCTGACTATTGGAGTCGCGCACTACATGACTGATCTCTTCATGAAAAGGCTTTGTGGAAACAATGAGTACAGATTCCGCATGAAGACCTTGTCCGACAAGCTAGTCGAAGTCGACATTGACCGGCCATGCTTATATAATCTAGGGCCTTGCCTTCACTTGGGTGAATTTGAGTCGGAGTTTATGACCTTGAAAGCTCCGGTGGTGTTCTTCATTCTTGATAAGCGACTTATTAAAGCATCCGGCGGCCATGGCCTGACACGAATCCTCCAGAAGCTTCTTACAAAAGTTCAAATCGAGAGCTCCGACAGGTCGACCATTCTCGAGACCGAAAAGTTCAGAGCTACTTGCGAAAAGGGGTCTAGGTATCGCCTTGAGAGCTTTTGGAACCAGTGGGTCTACGGCTCTGGATGTCCGCGATTCGATGTCAAAGCAAAATTCAACAAGAAGAGGCTTTGCGTTGAGTTGACCTTGAACCAGATCCAGCTTCAGTCAGTCAAAAAACCTGGGTTAGACAAGGAGGACTTTCTTCGAGTTGTAAAAGAACGCCGATCAGGAGTGGAAGCCGGTGAGGTGCAGCCACTGTTTACCGGACCTATGACCGTTCGAATTCACGAGGCTGATGGTACACCTTACGAGCATATCCTGGAGATCCGCGAAGATGCTACGAGATCAACAAAATTCGAGATCCCTTACAACACCAAGTACAAACGGTTAAAAAGAACTCGTCGTATGAAGGAGAAACAGAACGTCGGGGCTAGCATGGATGCAGAAAACTTCGATGATGCATTGCTTTACTGCCTTGGTGATGTCCTTCAGTCACCGGAAGATCAAAAAGAGTGGGAGTTGATCGACTGGGATCCCGATACTGAGAGAAAGATGGACCAGGAGTCTTACGAATGGATCCGTGTCGATGCCGATTTCGAATGGGCTTGTGACATGAAGCGAACGCTCGAGCCCTACATGTACGTGTCTCAACTGCAGCAGGATAGGGATGTCGTGGCCCAACAGGATGCTATGCTCTACCTCACACACGGCCCCTTGCATCCTATCGCCTCAGGGTTCCTTATCCGAACCCTGGTCGATCGTCGATATTTCCATGGTATCCGGACTATGGCCGCGGAGGCTTTACCAAGACAGGCCAACATCAAGGATATCTCGATGCTTGGTCTTCGACAACTTATGAAGGCGTTCCGTGAAATGTTTTGTTTTAAGGGAACAAACCAGCCAAAGCCGAACGACTTCTCAGACAAGAAGCAGTACAGCGTTCAATGTGCTATCATCAAAGCGATTGCTCAAGTCAGAGACAGCGCTACTTATAAATGTCCGCTGGAAGCTCGACGTTTTATCCTCGATCAACTGCTCTACAACAACAATGAGGACAACCCATATTCCGATCACTACTATATCGCGTTGCTCGTGGAAGCTGTTGCCACCACTCTCATCCCGTCGAAGCAGGACGAGTGGTATGCACTCCAGAATAAGGTGCCACATCCAGAAGAAAAGGAGTTTCTCGACCAGGCCATGGAGCAGATTGAACGTGTTCTCCGACGAGACGAATGGACGCACTCCTATCAGAACGTCTGGACAATTGCTGGCCTGGATGCAAAGCAGCGGTTGATGAAAGCAGGAGTTATTCCAGAGAATTATGTCGAGTTTGGGCAATATCTACTGGATGGGACTAGGGATCTCATCCGCATCAAAGCCTTCGAAGCCCTGATTGACCTTGGGGCAATGATGGACCCGCAAATGTTTACTTTCCTAATTTATTCTCTAACTACGGATCGGTCACCATATGTACGGTCGAAGCTCATCGACGCAACGGCAACGGGCCTGGCAGCGATTGCTTTCGGGGAACACTCGAAGGCTGCAAAGAAGGATGCTCTACCGGAAGACGCAGACGCACTGTTGCTGGTGCAAGATAGCGCGCAGGAGATTGAGGCTCGTAAGGAGCGATTTGCCCGGAAGGAGAACTTAGAGGCAGCTCTCAAAGCGTTGAGGAGGGAGATGGACGAGACGTATGGTGCGGACGAGCGGCACTACAGCACGGCAATGCGTAAGGCCCTTGACTACCCAGATCTCGGCCGCGCCGAGTTGGAGAGCTTGCTTGATCTTGCAGCGATGATGTTTGAGGAGGCCAAGAGTTGGGTCGTGACTCTCAACCTTCCCAGGGCGTGGAGAGTCGAGCGCGAGCGCCCGGCCCAACAGCTTGCCAACCAGGTAAGACCTATTCAACGTATGCCTTTCAAGCTGAAACTGACTGACACTTTAAAGTTGCGTATGGTTTTCAAGTCTTACTATAAGATCAAGCCCAAGGAGGCCCTCGTTCAGCCTCCGCCTTCGCCTTCGCCTCCGCCTCCACCGCCTGCAGCAGAACCGAAACGGCCCGCTCCTCTACCAAGAACATCGTCTATCAAGATCAACACCAACAAGGCTTCGACGCCTCAGCGACCTCCAGGGCCACCGGCCCCTGTTTCGGTACCAGCTCCGATAAGAGCGCAAATCGATAGCGATACCATCGTGGCGTCCACCCCAGTCCCACGTCGGCCCAGTGTCTCATCAGCTGCATCTTCTAAGCCTCCCCGGCACGAACTTCCATCAGGCTCTTCTATCAAGCGACCTCGCCCCGAGAAAGAAGAGAACCATACTCCTGTTCCAAAGAGACCCAAGATTGTGAAAACATTAAGTAATGATATTCGTGGAGAGCGGCGGAAAAGGTGCATGGTTACTCTCAAGGTTAATCCCAAGCGTCTCGCTGTGGCTTTGGGTCAGCATCCTCCTCATAACGGCGTGAACGGTAGAACGTCTCTTCCATCAGGGCCCTCCAAGCAGGCCCCTTCGGGAATCAAGGACAGTATCGTTGCTAAACCAGCAAGGAAGCCTCTGCCTAGTGGAGATTCGGTCAGAAAGCCCCTGCCAGGGGGGCCATCGACGTCGCCGATGCCAGCACATAGCTCGAAGAATTCATCTCACGGGCACTCGACACCAACACCGAAACCAAAGTCTGCAAGTCCTGTTACTGCCGTACCATCGAATATCCCTCCACCTGTGCGCACGAAAATCAAGATCGTCCGCAAGCCTCAACCACCATCAGGACCTTCGCCGGCAGCGCCTTAGCAAGAATCTTTGCCTGCACGTTGAAGCAACAAGGCCCAAATCACACTCAGGACTTAAAAGCTCAGAGTTGCTCGAGTGCTGAAGTTGGACGATCAACTTACTGGGACAATATCAAGGTCTTGTCCGCCACAAGAACATCGCTGCCCCCTTTGTGATGAAAGAGACGAATTAGATAATAATGACGAAGAATAACCGGAAATTGGGGTTGTTAGCACCCCTGGAGCTATGCACGTGTCACGGGCAAGTTGATTTATTCCTCCCAGGACATGCTTTGTGGGAGATGGTTGTTTCGCGTGAAGAAGACTCGGGAAGGGGAATCGGAGGCATAGCACTTGCGCTCGAGAATCGAGGCTCAGGGAGGCCTCGCGTAGGATTTGTTACTTCTGTTTGTACATGGCATTTGCGCATGGCATTGGCGTTGGGGCGCAAAAGGCAAAAAGGATATCACTTGGGGAGTCGAGGCCAATAGCGATAGGGAAAAGTGTGATGGCACGAGTTGTAGTGGTAATGAGTGTGTATAGTGTTTCTGATTCAGTAGTGAAGGTGTGCATTGAAGACTACGAAGCATTTGAAGTCATGACGATACCGGAGCAGCCTTTAATCCGATACCTTGAATTAGGAATTAGGAATTAGGAGTTAGTGGCTGTCCTATCAATGACCAGGTATTTCCGAATAACGCCCCACTTCTGATAAGCCATGAAGGACCTTCGCTCTTCATTATGAGTATCACGATCCAGGAGGCCGTGGCAGATGGTGATGCGAACGGCGTAGTTTTCGATTCCATCGTCAAGTAGAAAGGCCTGGTACCCGTCTCCATGGGGTTTTGTTTGCAGCCTCATCCCATCAACTCCGACCTCGGCACCTAATAGCTGCAAGGCTGAGATTGGGGCCGCTGTTTGCCGGTGCTGACGCAAACTGCCCATCTAAACTGCCCTTATCAGCCTATCGTTATCACCACGTGATGCGGAAACTTCCGCGCCCTCTGCGATCTTCGTCCAGATCTCTCGTCACCCGAGCCGGAGGAGCTCTACCCAAGTTTGCTGCGAAGGCCGGATTGTTTGCCCATCGCCATTATTACATTGCTGCCTTCATCCTTAGGGACCCAGTACTTGTCGCGACAACATCTGCCCCTATGTAAGGCTACAACGACGCAGGTGTTTTCGATAGGGTGTAAGTGTTTTTTTTTCCCTGGTCGCGACGCTCTCTCTCTCTCTCTCCTGAGCTGGCTTTCGTTGTACAAGGGCTACCTCTCCCCGCCCACCCACTTTGTATTGATCGTAATATCTACGGTTTCCGTCGAACCTATGGCTCTTCATTCTCGAAAATTTCAAGGGGATTCGCTTTGCTAAACCACTCTGAAGTAGATGAGCATGAACAATAAGAGCCTCCACGGCGGCAGCAGCGCTGCACCCTACGATCGAGATCGCGAAATGGAAGAACGTCACCGCGCCATCCAGCAGCACGAAGAGATGGCCCGCCGAGATCAGGAACGGGAACGAGAGCGCGAGCGCGAACGCGATCGAGATCGCGAAGCCGCCGACCGATACCAATCAACACCTCATCATAGCAGCGCGGGCTCCATCCCAATCCACCAGCCTGTGGCCTCGCGAATCTCGGGCGCAATTCACAGCCCCGGAGGACTCCTCGCGAACCACAACGGAAGCGTCCCTCCAGCTCCCCTTGGCGCTCCGGCTGGCGGACCCATGACAACCTTTGGCGGGCCGCTGCAGGCCGAGCACAATCGCCAGCTTCAGCATGCTGGTCCTCAGGGCAATGCAAACTCCCAGCACCAGATGTTTGCACCACTGCCGCACCCAGCTGGCCCGCAAGTGGCGGCACAAGGACCTACGAGCGGTACTTCTGCCGTCTTTGGGGGTCCATTACAACAGCAACCAGACGGCCAGCGCGGGGCTCAACAAAGCGCTCCTTTCCCGGGCGTGGCTGCGGGTGCGCACCAGATTCCCGGCGGCATCACGCAGGGTCAGCAACCTATTCTAAACGTGAGTGACTTTTGTTTTTCTCGATAGCTTTTCGCGGGTCGTTTTTGAGCGTTGGAAACGCTGGCAACTATCAAGATCAGGTATTGTGAGAGAGAGGATTTGAGCGGTTCCCTTTCCAACCTCTCCACGTGCCCTGAATCACGGCAAACACCTTCCGTTTGCACTCCTCAGATTCGTGCTAAGGACTTTACTTGACCTGCGAAAACCCTTCCCCTGCAACAAGCAAGCCTCTACCTTTGAGCACGAGTGACCTCTTTTCTTCTCGAGTTGGAGTAGCTTCTTCCATCACCTTCTCCCAGCTTGCAACCATGACAAGCTTGTGTGGAAAGTTTCCACTTCTTCTAAACATGCCTCATGATACAGAAGGGGTACTTCGGACTCTCTGTCGAGGTGGTGAGGACGTCATTAGGCTTTGCGGCGATGATGTTGAGCTTTGGCGCCTGCATCATCATGTCACTGTATCGAACTCCTCCTCATTTTGCGCATGCACATTCTGTGAGAGCAATGGCTGACCAAAGCGTTGATTTCCAGGATGCCCTCACCTATCTTGACCAGGTCAAGGTCCAGTTTCACGATCAGCCCGATGTCTATAACAGATTTTTAGATATAATGAAAGACTTCAAAAGTCAAGCGTACGTCTATATAGCTTGCACGCGTGCGTCTAGGTGCTAACAACAACAGGATTGATACTCCAGGAGTTATCAACCGCGTCTCGGAGCTGTTTGCAGGACACCCGAACCTCATTCAAGGTTTCAATACCTTCCTACCTCCCGGTTACCGTATTGAATGCGGTGCTGGAAATGATCCCAATACTATCCGAGTCACGACGCCCATGGGCACCACGGTTCAATCGATCGCGGGCCGTGGACCTCAGACTGAGGGACATGGGCCATCTGCAGGTGGCCAGCCCGTTTTCCAGGAACGCGGGCCGCAGTGGCAGCAAAGACCACAACACAGTATCGAGAGCCCTGAGGCAGCGTTCAGCACTCCGGTGCAAAACGGCGCCAGTCTGTTTGTGCAAGCCGCAGCCCAAAATGCTGCCAACAATTTTGAAGCCTCTAACGCGCAACAAAGAGGTCGCGCTTTGGCCCAGGGCAACACGGGTGCCGGCGATGCATCTCATGCGCGTAATGCACATACCCCTACCCCATCTGGGCAAACGGTAGTAAACGGGAACAGTGCCAGCCAGTCCAGCATGGAACGGCGTGGACCTGTCGAATTTAACCATGCCATCAGTTACGTCAATAAAATCAAGGTACGCAAGTCTACTTTTATCATTGCTTTCATGGACATCTGGGGCTGATGATTCTTGTGTTAGAATCGATTTCAGGATAAGCCTGAGATTTACAAACAATTTCTCGAGATTCTGCAGACATACCAACGGGAGCAAAAGCCCATCCAGGACGTTTACGCTCAAGTCACCACCCTTTTCAATTCTGCGCCTGATCTTCTGGAAGATTTCAAGCAATTCCTCCCAGAGTCTGCCGGCCAGGCCAAAGCAACTCCAAGTCGCATGGAAGAGAGCACTCCTGCCGGACCCAGCCACACTCCCCAGCCTGGCGTGCGAGACGGGCAGAAGATGCCCCCGCTAGGAAGCTTTGCACCTCCCGCGAGTGCGAGCAAGGATACCAAGAAGCGCCCGCGTGCCGACAAGCAAGCCATGACGAATGCTGGGGCTCTCCTAGCTGAAGCAGTGGCGGCCAACCGGCCTCCAGCAGTTGCCGTGAACGGGAACAAACGAGCCAAGCTGAACCATGCTCGACCTGGACAAGATAACTTCGTCATCGAGCCCACGCTCACTCCGGTAATGCCTGAGCCTTACCCGCCACGGTCTTCATCGACATCAAACCAGGAAGAAATCGCGTTCTTCGAGCGCGTCAAAAAGTTCCTCAGCAATCGATCTTCCATGAACGAGTTCTTGAAACTGTGCAATCTGTTTAGCCAGAATATCATTGATAGGAGTACCTTGTTCCATAAGGGCGCTCATTTCTTCGGAGCAAATCCCGACTTGATGACCTTCTGGAAGGCCTTTGTTGGCGTGGAGAGTCACGATGTCGTGATTAGCAATCGCCCTGCCCCTCCGGTTGAGAAAGTGTCACTTAGCAACTGCAGAGGGTATGGTCCGAGCTATAGACTTCTCCCCAAGAGAGAACGTCTCAAGCCCTGTAGTGGCCGCGACGAGCTCTGCAACTCAGTTCTCAACGATGAGTGGGCTTCGCACCCTACCTGGGCATCGGAGGACTCTGGCTTCGTGGCCCATAGGAAGAACCAGTTCGAAGAAGGTCTTCATCGCATTGAAGAGGAACGTCACGACTATGACTTCAATATCGAGGCCAATCTTAAGTGCATCCAGCTATTGGAGCCAATTGCTCAGCAGATGCTGGCTATGACCTCGGTCGAGAGGGAAACTTTCCAGATGCCTGCTGCGCTTGCAGGTCAAAGTACCTCGATATTTAAGCGGATTTGCAAGAAGATCTACGGTGATAAGGGCATCGATGTGGTCAATGACATGTACACGCATCCCTTTGATGTCGTGCCAGTTCTGCTCGCTCGAATGAAGCAAAAGGATGAAGAATGGCGATTCTCTCAGGTAAGTCTCTGGGAACCATGGTGACGGCAAGATAAGCTAACTCTTGGCAGCGCGAATGGGAGAAAGTATGGCATGCTCAGACGGATAACATGCATCTGAAGAGCCTCGACCATATGGGTATCCTTGTCAAGTCGACCGATAAGAGGAACCTCACTGCTAAACACTTGGTGGACGTCATCAAGACGAAGCACGAGGAACAGCGTCGCGAGCGGGCGCTCAAAGGCAAAGCGCCCCGTCACCAATTCGTGTGGGATATGAGCGACAAGGATACAATCGTCGACTTGCTCCGTCTTATGATGTTGTACAGCTTGCACAATGGACAGCATAGCAGTCAGGAGAAGGAGCGAATTCTCGAGTTCTTCGAATCCTTTATCCCGGCTTTCTTCGACATCCCAGAGGAAAGCCTCCAAGATAAACTGCCAAAGATTCAACCTGACTCCGGCGAAGAAGAGCTGGAGGATCACACACCAGCGGAATTGACCAATGGTCGAAGTCGTCGCAACGGCAGGAAGGGAGATCTACTTAGGGGAGTTCTCGACCCGGGCCGCAACGGAAGCAGACCACGAGGTCAAAAGGAGGACAGCGCAGCGTCCGCAAGCAAGGAAACAACCCCTGATGTCAACTCGGCGAACGAGGAAGAGATGGCTGATGCAGCAGAGGACGGCTCAGTCCCCGATGTGTCAAACGAGCGATGGATGCCCAGTGTCCCTAAGCCGGTTGTCGTTGGCCAAGACAATGGCTTCTTGAGCGCCGATGGCGACTTGAAAGCTGACGGCTTCTTCACGCGGCCGTGGTACAACTTCTTCTGCAACCAAACAATGTTTGTATTCTTCAGCATCTTCCAAACCTTGTACAGACGACTTCAAGATCTGAAGGAGAGCAAAGACGCCGTGGCAACAGAAGTCCAACGCATCAACAAGCCAAAGCCGGCCAGAGACATTGGCTTCACACAGAGCCATATGTCGTTCTTTGACCTCAACGATGACCCGGACACGTACTGGCCCAAGACTTTGGAGCTTATTGAGGAGTACATCACCGGTGACGTCGATGAGAACCGCTATCAGGACGTCTTCCGACATTACTACCTCAAGACTGGTTGGAAGGTCTACACTATTCAAGAGCTGCTTAAGACGCTCTGTCGGCTCGCTTTGACATGCAGTAGCACTGATGCAAAGGAGAAGACACCGGACCTGATTCAGCAGTACCTCGCCAACCGAGAGAAGGAAGAGACGAGTTACCAGACGGAAATCAGTGCTAGAAAGTTCGCCGAGAAATGCGTCAAGGACGGAGAGATTTTTGTCGTCTGCTGGGTAAGTAACACTAATATTTTACCTATAATCTGGGTAGATCGAGGCTGACCCGTTCAAGTTCCCTGAAAAGTCGGAGGCTACTGTGCGCTGGCTTCAGCGCGAGGAAACGACTTTCTATATGGACGAGATGCAGGTTCGCGAGCGCTGGCAATACTACATCTCCTCGTTCATGCGCGTCGAGCCGACAGAAGGCGTGCCAAGATCGAAGCTTCAGAAAGTTATCTTGGCACGTAATCTCCCTAGCGATAACGACAACGAGGAGGAAGGTATCCCTAAGCCCATCGCATATGACGAGAACCTCACTATCAGTGTGTGTCTTAAGAGTTCGAAGATGGTCTGGGCACCGGGAACCCTCGAGTACTTCATCTACGACCATAGACCCAAGACGAAGGAGGGTCGTGCGCACAGAGAGAAGTACACCAAGGCCCTCAGTAATCATCGCGAAAGCAAACTGCTCGAGAAGATGGTTCATAATCCCAGCTGGACGAAGGACTTGAGCCCCGAGGAGGTCCAAGAACAGAACAAGGCCTTCCGGTCCTGGATGGATGACGGTATCCTCCCATCCGGTGCCACAGAAGACGCGGACTAAGCTGTCTCGTCTTCGTATTCGGAAACCCATACCTGGTCAACGAAGGAAAAATTGTACCCAATTTGGGTTGTTTTGTGCGCTTTGCCTTCGTCATGCGAGCATCGGATTGAGGGTCTTCCCAACGGAGGATGGAGTGAAGGAGAATTATGCAGGTGGCCTTAGTCGTGAAGCGTTTGCTTGTTTGTATCTGACAACACGTTATTCTGTTGGCTCGTCGTTAAAATCGCAAGGATATGCGCAGAAGAGGGGAAGAGGGGATATTATACCCTGATATTCAGCTTCGTGATTTTGAAAAGAAGGGCAATCTGGCGTGAAATAATGATGAGACGGGTCTTGATTCTCTCTTTTGCTGTATTTTAGATTACGCTCGTAACACATTCCCGGTATTAAAGGTATGTTTTTGACTTGGTGGTTTCCGCGTTTTAATGAAGAGATTTCATTTTATCAATTCGCTTGCTTTAGCATGTACTGGTCATCATTCTTTATCCTGACGTATAGTTTGTTCATATATTAGATCTATATAGCAGCAGAAGTCCATCCATAACCCAGATGCATACAGCATAGTGACCGACTTTGCATTTTCCCTCATCCTATGTCCGTGGCTTTCTGCCGTCGTCATATTTATTTCTCATCCATATCATTACGCTTTGAGACCAAACAACTCATAAGTACCTTATTGTAGGTTCTCGATAACCATGGCAGAGGCACCACCACCTCCGTTGCAGATACCGGCAACTCCAATCTTGGCCTTCTTCTCCTTGAGAACAGAAGTGAGGGTGGTGACGATACGGGCGCCAGAGCAGCCAAGAGGGTGGCCGATGGCGACAGATCCACCGTAGACGTTAACGGTGTCGGGGTTGAGGCCGAGGAGCTTAACGTTGGCGAGGGCAACGGCGGAGAACGCCTCGTTGATCTCGTAGTAATCGATCTGATCGGTGGTCAGGCCAGCGTGCTTGATAGCCTTGGGAATGGCAAGAGCGGGAGCGATGGTGAATCGTTCAGGCTCACGCTCGGCATCACCCCATCCGAGGATCTTGGCCAAGGGCTTGAGGTTGAGCTCCTTGAGCTTAGCCTCGGATACGAGGACAACAGCAGCAGCGCCATCGTTGATGGGAGCAGCGTTGGGAGCAGTAACACTGCCGTCAGGCTTGAAAGCAGGTCGCATGGCCTTCAGCTTGTCAACGTTGAGGTTCTTTACCTCGTCATCACGCTCGACCTTGACCGGGGGCTTGCCACGACCGCCTGAAACCTCAACAGGGACAATCTCGGTGAAAAGACCGGCCTCGGTGGCAGCCTGAGCCTTCTTGTAGGAGTTGATGGCGTACTCATCCTGAGCCTCACGGGTGAGCTCATGGTCCTGAACGCAAAGCTCCGCAGCGATACCCATGTGGTCCTTCTTGAACGAGTCGGTGAGACCGTCCTTGAGAACGCCGTCGAGGAGCGTCTGATCGCCATACTTGGCGCCGTTTCGTAGATTGGGGAGGTAGTGGGGGGTGTTGGACATGGACTCGGTGCCGCCAGCGACGACGATGTTAGAGGTGCCGAGCATAATGTTCTGGGCGCCGAGGATGATGGCTTTGAGCGAAGAGGCGCAGACCTTGTTCACCGTGGTGCAGATGGTCGTCTGGGGGAGGCCAGCGCCGATGGCGCACTGCCGAGCAGGGCCCTGACCGACACTGAGAACGGTGAGCTTTGGAATCCAAGGGGGGGGGCATAAAGAAGCAATAAGGTGATAAGTTCGAACCGTTAGGACGGAAAAGAAGGGGCAAGAAGAGCTTACCCAGCGGATAGAACATTTCCAAAGAAAACCTCGTCGACGTCCTCGGGCTTGATGCCAGCTCGCTCAACAGCGCCTTGAGACGATGGAGTCAGTTCAGATAACTTGGCGCAACAATGAGAACTAGATTATACCTTTGATGGCGTGGGAACCTAGCTGAGGAGCACTCAAGCTCGACAAAGAGCTACGATTGTCAGCATCGTGATCAGAATGAAGCTATACCGCCCTCCGCTCTTTGTTCGCAAGATACGAATACGTACCCGAGGAAAGAACCGATGGGGGTTCGGGCAGCCGAGACGATGTAGACGGGAGGAAGGCCAGCCATTGTGTCTGGTTGGAGCGATGTATGAGGATTTCGAAGAAGAAAGGGTGGGGTAGTAGAAGTGGAAGTGAAAGAAGAAGGAAGAAGAGCGGATTGAGGACTTTTTGTTGAGAAGAAGCTGGACTGGAGCTGGCGTAGTAGGTAAGGTAGATAATTTATGGCGTTGGTGGTGTCGGTGGATTATATCAAACCGCCGAACGTCCTTCAGCTCTAGTGCCCCTCCTTCGTCGTCCCTTCCCTTTTTTTTTTGATGGAACGCGACCGGGGAAGGAGGGGCACAGCTGTTAGGCCGGCCTGTAGGCCTAAGGCGGTCCGAGAGTCGGCAGCCACAACCCCTGTTCAGGTCTCTTCCCCACTTGTACCTGCCTCCAGACTTAGCCAATCATTGCCTGGGCCGTTAATAGTCGCGGTGGGCCGCGATAAGCTCTAAGCAATGCGTATCAGCACGTGATGATGTAGCCTTGCCTGGTGCATCAAAAAAGTTGGCGGCCAAGCTGCAGTCGCGCGCGCGCAAGGCAGAGCCGGGGAGACGAAGAAGCTCCAATCTCACCATTTTCGTCCGAAACCTGGACCTTTAAGTTTACATCTCGTCGCGTGGGCAATATGGATGATCTTTACGACGAGTATGTTCTTGCGCAACCCTCAATTCAGCCTTGAATCTTTCCATTAACTCGCGACCTAGGTTTGGTAACTTCATCGGCGAGGAGGGCGGGTCGGATGAGGCGTCTGAGACGGGTGTTGATGCGGGCGACTATATCTACGATGACGAGCCTTCGGAGGCTGGCGGTGTCACGGGCCAGGAGCTAATGGAGATTGACGGTTTGTTCTCGTGAGACTCTTGTCGTGTTAATGCTGACCTGCGACTTTGTAGATGGACCATCAAATGCCATTATCCTCCACGAAGACAAACAGTATTACCCGACTGCCGCACAAGTTTACGGAGAAGATGTCGAGACACGCGTCGAAGAAGAAGATGCACAGCCCCTTACCCAACCGATCATTGCCCCAATCGAGCAGAAGAAGTTCACCATAGAAGAGACGGATCTTCCTCCAGTGTTTTTCGATCGTGAATTCATGGCGGATCTTATGAACTTTCCCGAGCAAATACGAAATGTTGCGCTGGCCGGTCATTTACACCACGGAAAGACGGCATTTATGGATATGCTAGTGTTGGAGACTCACGACATTAACGATCGCTTGGAGAAAAGGGTTGGGAAGAACCGCGATGAGCAACTGAGGTATACCGACGTTCATATCCTAGAACGGGAGAGGGGACTATCACTCAAGGCGGCGCCTATGAGCTTGGTTCTGCCCAGTACCAAGGGCAAGTCACATCTGATCAACCTCATCGATACTCCAGGTCACGTCAACTTTGTCGACGAGGTTGCAGCCGCATTTCGACTGGTTGATGGCGTATGTTTGGTTGTTGATGTTGTTGAAGGTGTTCAGGTCAACACTGAGCAAATCATCAAACACGCTGCCCTCGAGGACATACCCCTGACTCTTGTTATCAACAAGATGGATCGCCTAATTCTCGAGCTGAAACTCCCCCCCAAGGATGCCTATTTCAAGCTGAAGCATGTTGTGGAGGAGGTCAATACCATCATTGCCAACACCGTACCTTTAACTGCAGCGTCAAAACGTATCAGCCCTGAAAAGGGCAATGTCCTATTCGCCTGCACGGATATGGGCTGGTGTTTTACTCTTCCCTCCTTTGCTAAGATGTACACCGATACCTTTGGCGACATCAATACCGAAGAGCTTGCAAAGCGTCTATGGGGTGATGTTTACTACAACCCTAAGAAGCGAAACTTCACCAGGAAACCCGTCGAAGAACGCGCGGCAAGATCTTTCGTTCACTTCGTTCTCGAACCCATCTACAAACTATTCACGCATTCCATCAGTGACGCTCCGGAGCAGTTACAACCGGTCCTGGCATCGTTGGGCATCGAGCTCAAACCTTCTCAGTACAAGGCTGATGCCAAGGTGCTGCTCAAGCTGGTATGCGAACAATTCTTTGGCCCATCAACGGGCTTTGTGGATATGCTTGTCGGCCACGTCCCTTCTCCTGTAGAGACGTCACAACGGCTACTTGAGAAGTATTATACCGGGCCCCTCGATTCTAAGATTGCTGGGTCGATGAAGGCGTGCGATCAAGATGGCCCATTGGTGGTTCACGTCACCAAACTTTTCAATACTTCAGACGCCAAGAGCTTCTATTCTTTTGGTCGTGTTTTAAGCGGCACGGCTCGACCAGGTATGCAAGTCCGCGTGCTCGGTGAAGGATACTCGCTCGATGACGAGGAAGACATGGCCATGGCCTCCATCGCTGAGGTCTTTATCGGCGAAACAAGATACAACATTCCCACAGACGGCGTGCCCGCCGGAAACCTGGTGCTTCTCAGCGGTATCGACAACCCCATCGTCAAGTCGGCTACTGTAGTCCCACCCAAGCTGGATGATGACGAGGATGTTTACATCTTTAAACCCCTTACTCACTTTACCGAATCCGTTCTCAAGGTTGCTGTCGAACCTATCAACCCCTCTGAGCTGCCCAAGATGCTGGATGGCTTACGACGGGTTCAGAAGTCATATCCCCTTATCAGTACCAAGGTCGAAGAGTCGGGGGAGCACATCGTTCTCGGTACCGGCGAACTATACATGGATTGTGTTCTGCACGACCTACGACGTCTCTATGCTGATATGGATATCAAAGTCTCTGATCCTGTCACACGGTTCTGTGAGACGGTTGTAGAAACATCAGCAACTAAATGCTACGCCATCACCCCGAATAAGAAGAACAAGATCACAATGGTCGCAGAGCAACTAGAAAAGGGTATCTCAACAGATATTGAGACTGGAGCGGTGCGCATACGAGATCCTATCCGGAAAACGGCCAAGTTCTTCGAGGAGAAGCACGGCTGGGACAAGCTGGCGGCGAGAAGCATTTGGGCTTTTGGTCCAGACGAGATGGGTCCTAACATTCTGCAAGACGACACCCTCCCAACTGAGGTAAGCGCCTGGTTCTCTCAGCATCTACTGGGCCACTTGGAAGATCATTGCTGATCCAAATCTTCTCTAGGTTGATAAGAAACTCCTAAACACAGTCAAGGAGTCTATCCGACAAGGATTCAGCTGGGCCGCTCGCGAGGGACCTTTGTGTGAAGAACGTAAGTTGTCCCCAGGTACTTTTCTAACGTGCGCCTTGCTGTTTTCGTCATTTCTTTTACCAACGCTCTTGACTATGCATACTTGACTCAAGAAGCTTGTACCTGCTGTTGGCGCAGCGGTGTGGCCTTGATCAAGAGCAGGGAACTCGGCAAGGGTCCTGGAGGGCGTGGCGATCGGCTCCATGTCACCCCAGATTGCACTGACAATCCTGCCTCGTTGTTCCACTAATCGCCCTGCTTCTTTCCGCTCCCTAGTGGCTGGCCCGCAAAGACGGTTGCATAAACGCCGCTGCTGTGCCTCCGGAGTTTGTGGAAGAATACCCGATCGGTGTGCGAAGATAGCACGCAGTCCGTGCGAGCTATGTGCATTCGTGGCTTTGAACTTGTGTCTCCTTTATGCTAGAAACTAACTGAAACTCTAGCAATTCGAAACACCAAATTCAAGGTGACCGACATCACCCTAGCCAACGAGGCCATCTTTCGAGGTGGTGGCCAAATCATCCCCACATCCCGCCGCGCCTGTTACTCCTCCTTCCTTATGGCATCCCCTCGTCTCATGGAGCCTGTCTACGCTGTGTCCGTAACCGGTCCCGAGGACTCCTACATGGAAGTCTACAATGTCCTCTCACGGCGAAGAGGCCACGTACTCTCCGACGGTCCCATTGCAGGGACTCCGTTGTATCGAGTGAACGGCTTGCTGCCTGTCATCGACAGCTTTGGCTTCGAGACAGACTTGCGAATCAAGACACAAGGTAGTTCCATGGTCAGTATGGTTTTTGACAGCTGGAGCATAGTCCCTGGTGACCCCCTGGATCGAGAGCAAATCATTCGACCCTTACAACCAGCATCGGCACAGGCTACGGCACGGGACTTTGTTCTAAAGACGAGAAGGCGCAAGGGGTTGAGTGAGGATATCAGCGTGAAGACGTTCTTAGAGCCCGAGTTTTACCAGAGCTTGATGGAGAGCGGAATGCTTGAGGGCATTTAGAGGATCAATTAGTAAGAGTCGGGAATAATTCCGCCAACTAATTCACATAGATGATTGAGGATGGCCACATGTATTAAGATAAATCTAGTGTGAGAACATACTAATTCCTCATACGCCTCAGGGGAACAGGGCGTTTGGAGGCATCAAATGACTAAGGAGCAACTGTTAAAACTCAGTAACCGGATAGGAACCCAAGTCTCACCGTCATGTTTCATGCTCAATGTCGTCCCGAGAGCCTAGATGAGTCTCTGACGAGCGGCTCGGGACGCTGCTGGAATGCTTTAAATTCGTTCAACCCCCGAACGCTCATCGTCATTTTGGCTACTGAAACACAACACAATGCCGTTCGGCGAAACAAACACCATTTGGGCAATGATGGTCTTCCGGAAAACCAGCAGACCCGAGTATGAAACGGCCCCCGTGTTAGAAAAAACCGCTATTGTGAAACTCGATAGCATGGTACGATGATGCTCAAAGGCCGGGGGGATGCAGCATCGTATCTCGTCAGAGTGGCGTGGTGTTTAGGTGTGACTTAGGCATAGCAGTCACATTGAAACGTTGGAGGGAGACGTGGCACGAACAATTGGTGGAGACTGAAATAGGAGTACCCAGCTGTTCGATGCTTCCGTAGCCATCTCGTTTTTGATTCCTGTCGATGTCGTTGCCGTCATGTGTCGGGAGAATGCTTCTAGCAGCGCCGAGCTGTACGAGACGGCGACGGGATGTGGGAGGAGGGGGGGGCAGGTCTACTAGGAATTAGACGAGGAGGCGGCTTGTTCCCGTTGCTGTCTGGCTAAAGCGTATGTAGATCATCACGGAGACGGAACTTCCCCCCATCATACAAGGCCAGGTGTCAGGCTGTGTAACTGCCTTCCCTTAGTGAACACCGAGTCGTTTCTCATCTTTAGGCTCTGTGTAGCACGCACATCCGTACGTCCGGCACCACAAATAGGCAGCATCCACGGCGAGCCGGAAATGCTTGTTTGCAGCCTCCTATGGCTTGGCGTGTGATGACATGACGATGACAAAGCTTCCAAGCCTGACTAGGTAGAGGTTGGGCCTTCTGGGGCGGGAGTTTCCGTCGAGTCCCCTTAGCTGATATTTGCCAGAAGGCCCGAAAGACGGGACTCGCGGATCGTCTGATATCAGTTTCCGTGTCGGCCAGGTTGGGTTGATTGGAGTGGGGAAAGGCTTGTTTGGGCGTGACAAGGGCATCGAAAAAGGAAACCAAATCGCCTAGTCAAATATGGATAGGGCGGAAGAGGATGTAAGTGCAGATTAAAGAAGCGAGTTCTTGGCAAATTGATGTATTGCGATTTGAGATATCTCTATACCCCAGCCTTACGCGTCGTGTCACGATGCCCAGTTATGCAAGCCGTGCATAGCATCCGCTAGCGGCAGTCCTTCGTGGCCGACGCTTCTCCGTTAAGGGAAACACTTCCGGATTGTCGTACTACGCCCTGAACGAAAGTTTGCTTTGTCGTCAAAATAAGCCCGTAGAGTTGTATTTGACGGGCTCCTCCCGAGTTGTTCCCCGTGTTGCCCCATGTTCCCCGAGCCGTTTGTGAAGGGTAGTTGATTCGCTTCGTTGCGAATACTACCCTGTCACTGGCGCCCATGACGCCAACCCCATATGTGTTTCGGCGGATGGTCGACTTGGACCAGCATTTGGAGGTTTATGCGGCAACCGTGGACGAGTATTTTCCTTGGCGTGAAACGTTAATGCAGACTGCTAACAGGCCATCAAATGGCCTGGTGCATGGACTTTGATGAGCTGTGGAGAAATGATTCAGACGCATGTAGCCAACATGTTGTCCAGCACGCTCTTGAGATTGTCGTTTTCTAAAGCCGCGGCTACTCGTTCCTTGTCACCAAGCTGCTTGTTGACTTGGTCGTCTTGGTTGTGGCTGTTCTCCTTACAGGTAACGTCGACGCGGTAGTTTGGTGGAAGCACTTGCTCTAAACGGACCCGAACTCCGAGACCAATGACAGTCGCGAGTGAGCAATGTGTGATGGTAGGTGTGATTTCAACGGCGACCTGGACGATGGTGTTGGCATCAGGCACGCCCAGGGTAGGCGAAGGAGTAATGTGAATGTCCTCTAGGTTGATGACAGAGAGCTGTCCCAATGAGACAGGGTGCTCGGGGTCGGAAATGGTTGAGATCAAATCTGGATAGAGTTAGTTCCAGTAAGGCATCAAGTCGATCCAAGTATTTTAGAGCTGTAACCGGGATATAGCTATATAAGGGGACGGCAGTTCATACTTTGGGTAAACTTCATTAAACAGACGCTGGGGTGAACGCTGGAGTTGGTAGAATTAGGGATAGGGAATAGTCAATGGGGCTACTATGGAGTTACCGTCCTGAAGTGGAATCACCTCGGAGAATACAAATATAGTAAAAGGAAGAATTCTTACCGTATATCTCTTGCTCGTCGATGGGGTCAGCAGCAAATTCATCATGAAAGTCATCGCTACGAGGCCACGCTGCATCCTCGATGCAAAAAGGCCGAGACAGGTATGAGGGCTTTGCAAAGATCAGGCCATCATACCTCGACTCGGGTCCCTTGCGAGGCGCGACCTTCTTCTGACGTGTCGGCAGCTCGGATGCGCTGAGGATCGTAGGGTTAGCATTATCCAGTCCTGACATTTCGTCAGAGTTCCGACAAGCGGTGTCGATCTCCCCTGAAATGTCCAACAAGGCGACGGTGACGTCTTTGAAAGAAAGGGGATAATCGTGTTGAAGGCAAATCAGTAATTCACCGATCAAAAGACTTCCTCGGCAGAAGCTGGAGGCAACGGCTCGAAGTTGTACGAGGAAGGTTCTTGCGGAGGGGAATCGTTCGTTGATGACGCCACAGGCAGACTCATGGCGGGGGAGCCGATAGTGGCTTGCATGGCGCCCAGGGTGAGGCGCAGCGGGCTGACCGCACGGCCCGAGTCCTCGGACGAAGATCGCTGTCGCATCTGCACACACATTTAGATGGCCCTTTTTGAGACCAGGGGGTTGACCGAGAAAGGCAACTGGGCGCACGCAAGAGATTGCAATACTTGGTAGGCTATGCGTAGTTCGTCGTCTCGCTATGGTTTGGGGATGTTCATTCCATCTAGCCCCGCCACTGAGGTTGTTAATCAAACAACACACGAGAGGTAACGCGCAAGTTTAATACTGCCCATGGACGAATGCGTTTAAAAATGGATTCAACCTCCCCCCTCATGAGCAATCTTGTCTTATACAAGTCTGAGCCTCGAAACGTAGGGCTAGGGTCCTTTGCCGACAGGAGCGTAGGAGTGCCGTGAGATTTAGCTTAGCCCGGTAGGGCTTCTAGAAACACTCTGGAATCCCTGATGAACCTCCAAGCCGCGAAAATCCCCGGATCGCCTCCTCCAAAGATGCATGGAAGATCAGGATTGACCATGCAGGCTGGGGACGGAGATAATAGATCTGTGGCGGCATTGGTCTTGCCGTTCGGAGGTGACTCCTTGAACAGGATAAAAGGTAACACTAGGTAGAATTTCTAAGCGATGTAGTCTAAGTACCGAGATAGCGGGAGACGGCCCTACCGGCCGCTCTCCGGTCAATTGAACCTGTAATACCTTGATATGATAATGGAGTTGTTACTACGTAGTATTTCCCCGTCTGTGGCCCAAGGATCCGAGTTTTACTGGGGCACGAGAGTCAGAGACACGGACGCATGCTTCGACATTTACTCGTATTCCCTGTTGTCTTTTTGCAATTCGGGCTGTGCATAGCGTAGGGCGTCTTTCAATGGATTCTCCATAATTGCAGAGTGCCTAGCCAGGTACCGGCACTTGAATAAGTCATGTCGCTGGTGGGATCGATATGGCGGGATTCCAGAAGGTCTGTCCGCTCTTCACCTTCGGATACACTATACTGCCTGAAAAGATGCCTGGCGAGGATATGCACCTCTGCATCCAGCAGTTTCAGAAGCTCCCCCCCCC